>JAHWFP010172139.1:0-17752 GCA_023313725.1 Lithobius niger
AAGACTAATGAGAAATGCATTATTTACTTCATTGCACGAAATTCGTTATTACATTTCAGCTGCAGATGTTTTCCTGTTCTTAGCAATTTAATGTAAAAATATACAGAGCTGACTCACTGATGAAATGAAAACAACTGCGGTTACCAAAAGGCTATGACGTTAAACTATGAATTTAGTTCTCATAACATTCTCAAATGCTGTGGCTAATTTTATGTGGCTCTTGAATTACTATCGCATCCTCCCTCTCTCCTCCCTGCTTCTCCAAAGTATTTATCTCCTTTTTTGTTTTTTGAAGACCTTTGAACATGGGTACGTCCTGTTTCGCCAAATCCCGTTTCGGCAAAAAGAAAAGCAGATTAAAAGCCGCATCCCGTTTCGCCAAATTCCATTTCTCCAAATACCGTTCACGAAATTTTAGGTAAACGAAATTTAAAACATGACATCCGTGTAATGGTCAGACATTTATAGACAAACACCCGATTTGCAGAATTTCGTTTTACAGAATAATTTTTTTTTCAAAATTACGTGCCTCACTCGCCGCAACTATGCACAAATTTCTTCCAATTAGTCAAGCATCTTTAACTTCTGCAATGGTACATTTTTTATGATTATTTTGATTCTGCAAAACGGGAATTCCCGTTTGGGAAAGGGTAACCATCATGTGTATAACTAACTATTCTTAAAAGAGAACCTTGGCATTGACCTAGCGATGACCAAGAGAACTAAACAATATTTAAAGTACACGTTTTTCCTTCTGTCTTCTCACTTTTCAAAACGTAAATAAATCAATTATTATACCACAGCTTGTCTCTGTTAAATGTTTGCCTTTTAAATCCCCATTACATAGAAATAAGTATGACAGCTTTTTAACGTTGGTTTCCTTTTTTTTTTTTTTTTTTGCTTTCGTCCATTGTTGTATTTGTACAGACTACAACAATGGACAAAAGCAAAATGAAAATGGACGAAAGCAAAAAAAAATACAAAAAAAAGGACGAAACCAACCTAAAAAAGTTGTAAGTTTCGTGTACATAAAAATTTTGTGAAATTAGTTTTGGCGGAGCGGATTTGGCGAAACGGGATTTACCCTTCACGCAAAAACTTTTAATCTGCTTTCTTTTTGGCAAAAGGGGATTTGGCGAAACGGGAATTCACCTTGATAATAACTGCGATGTATAGGAAAGCGGGCGATATCCTTCTTCTCACCCGTTTTCAAGCTATCAGTCCGACGTACATTGTTGAGCGCAAGTGCGCGCGAGTGGAATTCATTGTTGCGTTTAGCCAGAAGAAAGTTTGTGTAGAATAGTCGTTAAGATGCAATGCTACATGTAACGAAAAGCGCAACATTTAATTTTGAAAGTGGTTGCAATGTTGTAATTAACAAGAATTCTTGAACGATTTTTTTGACGTTTGAGGTGGAGTTGGTTTCAAAAATTGTTCCATTTAATTGATTATATTCGGTTGCATTATTCCTTTTTGTCGAAACCAACGTTTGTAAAGCCGCGGTTGCAATGTTGTGAGTAACGTGAATTGTTGAACGTTGCTTTTTTTTTTATTTGTTTCAGTAAATTTATTACATTTGTTTGTTTTCTTCCACTTTTATTTAACACAAACGGGGGCTGGGATCCACGTGGAGGGCTGGGATCCAGGATGCCAATCCCTCCGCCGCGGATCCCAGCACTCCTCGTCCTCGTTCATTGTTGCGATCCCGTCGTGCTGTATTGTTATAAGAGGACTGAGAGCTTCAAAACGGGTGAGAAGTTCTGTTCCGCCGATTATGTTTCCTTCCATCCCTGCCTCGCCTCCTTCCCCCAAAGCATCCTAGAACGTAATGTTAGCATTTCATTGAATTACCTTTAAGGTAAAACACTCCTTCCGATGAGTTTTAGGCTAATCATTTGGTATGGTCTTTAACAACAAAAAAGCACCCATTATGGCGGGTGAAATTTGTTGCAAGTAATACTTGTTCATTTATCGAAGTAACAGTGTTTTACCAAGCGATAAGCACGCAACAACGATCGCGCACGCAGTGATTGTTGCACCGACAATTTTGCAACAATTTAGCTCAGCTCTGAATAAATTATTTCTTCTATCGTATCGGGTGGCCAATTCGAGGCTCCGATATTAACAACGGATCGTCATTTGGTTTAAAATTAAGCCTTTAGCTGAAACATGGATTCTTAAAAGGTTAAAGGGTTTAACGAGCGTTAACCACTCCTGGTCATCTGCCCGAAGCCCTAACATGGGAGTGACGGTTGCCCATCGCCTTCCATCAGGCTATTCTGTGTTTTCTGCAGAGCTTTTGGCTCTCGGTTTGGCGGTGGATTGGATCCTTGGCCTTCAGGGCACGCATTTCATTATCTTTAGTGATTCCATGAGTGCCCTGGAGTCCTTGGCGACTTACAATCCTCGGAACCCCTTGACACAACGTGTCCAAGCTTTGCTTTCCCGCTTGCCTGGCCAGCGGAAAATCGTGCTTTTCTGCTGGATCCCTAGCCATGTTGGGATAGGTGGAAATGAGCAAGCGGATTCTGCAGCAAAAGGGGCCCTTTCTGGCCCTCTCGGAAGGGATCTCAGCCTTGTTCCCTCGGACGCTTTTCCAACTCTGCGTCTGAGGTTACACGCTTTTTGGCAAGCCTCGTGGGATGGACAGGACGGCAATAAATTACGAGCTATTAAAGGCACTGTTGAGGAATGGCACTCGGCGTGTCGCCGCAGTCGCCGTGAGGAGGTGGTGTTGGCCCGTTTGCGCATTGGCCACACTCGACTTACTCACTGTTTCCTTTTGCGGGGGGTTGACCCTCCTGAATGTTATTGGTGTCGACTGCCACTTACGGTCCGGCACTTCCTTGTTGATTGTTGCCATCTTGATGGTTTTCGTCGTCGTTTCCATCTTCCGCATGACATTGTGCGTCAATTGGGCGATAAGTCTGTCCTCCTGTCCGGTGTTTTTCAATTTTTGCAGGAGGTACAGATGTATGACAAGATTTAGATTAGGGGTTTGAATAATATCTCTGTGATGTGTGGTGCAGTGGCAACCCGGACCACTGCACTGTGACTGAGGTTGGCGCTAATGACCAAGCTGTCGACGCGCCATTAAGCCTCATCTCCCCCCCCCCTAACATGGATTCTTTCAATTTGCATTCAACAATGTCAAGCTTTCTCAAGACAACAATGTCGCATTTCGCGCTATCAGGTACATAGTTACGCATAGTAGTAACGATGTGCACCAATACTGTAGCCAAGTTTGTTGTCAATTGTTATCCGATTTTTAAGGCACTGTTAAAAAAGAGCTTTTGCGATGCATTGTGGGAGCGTCACGCAGACTGGCAGACAGGCAGGTCTTCTGGTCTATCCGAGTCAGTTGGCTGATGCTCGCTCAATCTGTGTCGTCTCGCTTCGCTCGAGGAGATCTTGGTATTCATCTTGGTATTCGTATGTACCAACAGCCAGAACTCCCACAAAAATAAAGATCAAAATGATGCAATTTATTGTTCACTGGCTTCTCCGGCTCGTTCTCGACAACGCACGTCAGTGTGTTGTAATACGTCAGGCTTCATACAGTTAAGTTATTTTAACCTAAATAGAGCCTACTTTTTGCCCTGATTTTCGTCCTCTTCACTTCCTGCCCTAGCCCACCTTGCTCGCTCATTCAGCGTTATCTCCGTACTGGAGACCTTCTTTTGTTGCCATTCGTATATGCTGCTGAAAAACGTTCCACATCAAAAACGATAAAGTAAATAACGATACAAATAAGCAGAGCTTGTACGCGTTTTCTTTAATGATTCAGTTCATAACAAACGATAACTTGTGTTCCGTGCTTCCTTCATTTTTCTTCCTTTATCTCATTCGCCACATTTACTAATATTCGTCAGCAATAACAAACGATAAGTTGTTCCTACTCCTTCATTTCTCTTCGTTTATCTGTTCATTCATCTCATTCGCCACATTTACTGGGAATTCACCATACCATACCAGCAATGATGGGGTATTAAAATATGGGTCGTGATTTGTTTCAAGATAGCTATTCTGTCAACAATCCATTCCTATCTCCGTCGTAGCCATCAGACCAGCTTCTGATTTACATGTTAGTAAGTTTTGATACTAATGTTGCAACCTGAGTGAGATCTGTTGTGTACAGATTATCTTTGTATTCAAATAAACTGTGCTGTATAAGCAGCAAAGCAGGAAACCGGGAACCACACGTTGCTTTTAATTTGTGTTACTGCCACACTTAACGTGGGTTTTCTTCTTTCACCTATTTTAACAATTTGTTCTTTACGTCATGCTCTATTCATTTTACGTTTTTCTGTATTCCGCTAATTCAGTTAGGTTTCTTTCTTTCACCAGCTTCTCCTCAAGTAACTCCCAATTGGACCCCCTCCCCACCCCCGTCCCACCCCAATTGGAGTTGTGGAACATCACGTGACAACACCACGTCATTAAACAAATGCCAAATGCGTGTATTCCACACTTCAGCCACACACTAAACGAATTAGTAAGACTAACGCAAGTATTTGTCAACATAGTTAGCCTAACCAACTACCGTGCGTTCGAATTTAAGTTAGGCCTACGCAAGACACTAAATTGTACCCAGAGCTGTTCGTGTTTTACCATTATATTGGGCGGTGGTTAAAACGCACCGGTTACTGGCTTAACTTACAAACTACTGTTCGAACGTTGCTTTTTAAAGGTTACAAATGCATAAGCAGAAGTATTCTTGACACCCTTTTCTGTTGCCAGTATTTTTTATTTACATAATTTAGTATTTAGTATTCTTTTTAAACTTTTAGCAGTTTAGTTTAATTTAACGGCTGAAGAGGTATTCTCTGATCTTGGATTTGAACATCTTAAAGCAACTCCAACAGTCTTGCCACACGTCTGCAGCATGCACTTCGTTCTTGAAGACGGTTCTTCAGACTGGCAACCATATACTTCCACTGACAACATTACTGGACTATACCATACGCCATGGCTGTTTGCAGTGACGTGCATATCACGTGATTGGGCTAGTCCAATCAGTCGGCCAAACAGCCGTTGTTCTCGTTCGTCATTGGCTAACTCATGGTGACGTCACGGCAAACAGCCATTGCGCGTGCTTTACATGTCGCCTACAAGGCGCAACAATTATGGGCCATCCTGCCATCAACTTCGAAAAATTCGTTTCAACAATGGTGCAAAATGGTTTTCAAGTTGCGATTAATTTGTGAAAAGCGAAATTTGTTTATAGTGGATCCCCTTACAAGACTAATCCCTCACTGACATGAGAAATCCAAGTTTAATTTTTTTCACTTTCGGCGCTGAAAATTAAAATTTAGATTTCTCATGTACTTGTGAGATTGGTCTTGTCAGGGAACCCACTACAAACAGCGGTTTTTCGCTTTTTTTTTTAGGTGGAAACTCTTACACAGAGCTAATAAAATACGCCTAAACGAATTCCGGATTCATTTCCTGTCTTCTGACACCTTCTTCACATATTTAGTCTTCCTACTTCCGGAGGAGAAGAGGTACATAATCCGACCGCATGTTTTTAAGGATTAAAGGAGATGGATAATTTTTTTTCGCATCAACAAACGACTTGGTAGCAGACGGAAAAATAAGAAAGTTCCAACGGAAACGTTGTAAGGGATCCCCAGAAAATCTCTTTCATAAGTCGTCCCTTGATGCGAAAGAGATATTCCGGTGCACCAAGCGGCATTTAGCTTTTAGCAACAATATACCTGTGCTGCAAAAGGCTGCTGGCTTTTTGATATCATCTACTCCACATCAACAGACGACTTTTAGAACATACCACCCAGCAGAAGGAAAATGAAGTCCCAACTCGCACAGCAAGCCAAACGTTGTGAGGGGCTTCCACGAGCACCTCATAAAGTGAGCAAGCACAGCCCAGTGGCTGCGGTGCTGGTTGGCTGCTAGCCAAGTGAACGCTGGTTAGGGAAGTCGCCTGATGATGCGGAAGACGTGAAGCAATGGCAACCTGCAATGGCAACCTGTTCGCTTCAGCAAATTTCCTTTAGAGCATGCCACCCAACAGACGGAAAAATAATTAAGTCCTAACCTGCCCCGTGAACGTTGTGCGGGATTAACGTGAGCAAGCAGTACCGTCGTCAGAATGGTCGGCTGACAGCTAAGAGATTCCTGGATCCTATTCCACGAGCGCCTAACGCACACATGGTACTTTAAAAAGAAACAGTTAAACAGGCGTCTGATGATGCGAAAGATGACTGCTGTGCTGCATGGGGCAGCTAGCTTTTGGCAATAATAATCCTTTGCTGCTAGGAACAGTAAGCTTCTGTCAACAATAACCTCTGTGCACCAAGGGCTTTTGAAATCTCTCTCGAATCAACAGCCGACTTTCAGAGCATGCCACCAAGCAGAGGGAAATATAATTAATTCCCAACGTGCCCTGCGAACGTTGTGAGGGGTGGACCCCTCAAAGTGTGAGCAACCACAATCCAGAAGTCATACTGGTCGACGGTCAGCCAAGTGAAGAACGTCTTTCTAAGGTACAATGAGACTTGATACAATTGTTCAATAGTTGTATGATTCTCTTAAAGAGGTAATACACCCCTCTTCAGCATGTCCAGCGTTCCCTGCGAACGTTGTGAGGGCACCCCGAACTACGTGATCAAGCACAGCTCCGTTATGTGGTAAAACTGGTCGGCTGCCCGCTAAATAAACGCTGGATCGACTTAATTCTGCGACCGCTTATGGTACACTTGGGAATTTACAAAAAGTAACAAAGTTGTCAGATGACACGAACGAGGCACTGCACAGCAAGGACAGCTAGATTTCGGCAGCAAAAATCCTGTGAAGCAAGAGGCAGCTGGCTTTTAACAACAATACCCATGCAGCAAGGGTCATTTAGGGTTTTGGCAGCACTCTTTCACATCAACAGACGACTTTCAGATCTTATCATAAAGAAGAAGAAAAATACCCAAGTCTCAACATGTGCCCCCCCCCCAGCATCATGAGGACCATCAGGGGCAGCATGAGCAAACACAGGCCAGTAGTCAAAGTGGTTGGTCAAGTGAACCCGGGATCAATCGAATCCCAGATGTCCTCAGGTGCACATAAAGCTTGAAAAAAGCTGAAAAGTCATCTGATAATGCGATTAAACTTTAGTCAGAGTTGTCGGCCAACTGAACGCTGGAGCGAATCCCAAATCACGTCAGGAACACACGGAATAGTAACAAAGTAGCCTGATGGTGGGAAAGTATAAAATACTGGCAGTCGTACCCGGCTGCGCCCGGGATTTTGTTTCGCTCGGGGTTTTGTTTCGTCCGTGGTTGTTTCCCACTGTTCTGTAGGTGTAGCCTAAACGTTGAATGCTACAGGCAACTTTTTTTCTTGGAATACTCCCCGTTTCCTCCCATCCTCTACCTCAATTCTCCACTCCCCATTTCTTCCCATCATTGTTGGAGTTAACGAAGCAAGTAGTCTTGTGTGGATACACAATACCCTAATATACTGCCCAAATACTGTTTGCTTCGTTTACCCTTTACCTTGTGATTTCTTCTTTATTTATTGTTCGGGTTCTTGGGGTGGGGGTTCTTACGTTGTCGTCTTTTTTGCTATGAAACTTTGCTTTATAATAACGAAATATATACATACCTCTGAGCAGCAAAGGGCTGTTTTAGCTTTAGGCAAAATAACTGACAGTTTGGCTTTCCCGGGATCTCCTGGGAAGCCTTCGTGCAGAGATTAATTCGCCATCCTGCATGAGATTACATCCAGTTCATTCAATGTGTAAAGCCTAAAAAGTGCACAACATATAAAAAGTCCTCGACGGTTTGAGTCAGCGCCGAATCATTTTCAAGAGAAAATAAAAAGTATAGTCATTCTAAAGCACGAAATTTCAAAGTCCATTTCTACCAGGCAGAACTGGTCTGGACAAAAGTCAAAGTCGGACTGAGCCGGAAGCGTATTTACAAACCTTACTCCTATTCGGCACCATTGGCAAAATCGCGTGGTCTCATTGGCGTTCTTAGTCACGTGACTCAGAGCAGCTCACCGCGTCGCATGGGCTTCGCTTGGCGGTATTATTGGAACCGTGAGCCATTGTGTGTGCTGCTATTTTAACGTGTGGGTGAACAACTATACATAAAGGCAGTTATAGCTCTTGATTGTCAATGTTTATAGGTTGTGTATTAGAGCTTGGAAAGAAGTCATTTATTTGGTTGTAGGCTGGTTGCCGCAATTTATACCCTTTACACATAACACGCCTGCTACACGATAGTATGGTCAACCAAATCGGACAAAATAGGGTGTCGCTAACCTAATTGAAATAAGCCAACAGTGAAAATCATACACTAGAAATAACTAAGTTGCCGTTATTATTATTTACTACTATTTGTACGTTTATTTATTTTACTCCAATTTGTCTTCAGCTGCCATTAATGTATGTTAGACTAGGCTATAAAATTTATTTCTGATTCAATGCTTAAGTCATATAGGCAAAAAAAATACGATGTTGTGTATCGTGTTACAGTATATCGAATATAAAACCTCGCAGGCCCACGGTTAGTTTTATTGCAAAAACAAAACTGATGGTTCACACTATGGTCCATGGTCCACTATGGTCACACTATGCGTCGCATTCCTCAAACCATTGCCTAACTAGCGTATACACGGAAGATCACGTCGGCAACGCTCACACAACAACAAATGGCTGCCCATACATAAACTGCGAGAAGAGCCTGTTCAGCTCTCAGTTTCGAGTCTAAAGCGCTGCCACCGCGCTGTTGACTTCATTTTCAATGTTCATTACAGAAACAAGTTACAGTATGTTGGCAGAATTATGTATAGCTTTTAATGAATACGCTGGTAGTATTGGTTTAATTTCAATCCGCTACTTGCGTCCACACTATGGTTCGGCAAAAGCTTCGGCGGCGACTGATGCATTCATCGTAGTCTGCTGCGGGTCACGTGATTGAGAGCGCCAATGAGGCGACGCGATTTGCTAATGGTGCCGAATAGGAGTAAGGTTTGTAAATACGCGAGCCGGAACAAATGAAAAAACAGCAAAATGAAGAAACCTCGAATTGTGCTGTAGACGGGCTGTACAAAGTGCCAAACAATGATAGCCCCCCCCCTCCCCAGAGTAAACTAAGCATGATAGGAAAAAAATGAAAGTACCAATAGGTAGCCCATTTTATTGTAGGTTTAGACTCACAAGCTCAGTATTTAGTGTTCACTCCATTGTCGTCACGAACAGCTTGAAGACGAGAAGGGTAGGAAGGCAAAAGTGACTCAAAAAGATCCGTGTTGAACTCTATCTTCTGAATTTTCTCAACATTTTGGATCCATCTTGAAGGACAATGTTGAAAAAATGATGTTTTCTAAACCTTTAGCAACTTGATTTAGCCGTACTAAGATGGAGAAGTACATCGATGCTGTGGGAAATGGAGTTCACCACAGATGTGGAGTGCGCTGCAGTGCAGCATCCTCCAGGGGAAGCCGTCGCGTGGTTTTTTTTAATAGCTCCGCTCACAGGGTGCGCATGGATTTGTGGTTGGGCTTAAAATGCGCGTGGGGACGAGCCCTACGCTGACACCAAGTTTCATGATGCCGACACTTCTGGTTTTGGGGTTATTACCAAATAACCGCACGGCCGTAACCAATAGGGATCTTTTTGAGTCACTTTTGCCTTCCTACCCTGCTCCGAACACTAAATACTGAGCTTGTGAGTTTAAACCCACAATAAAATGGGCTACGTATTGGTACTTTCATTTTTTTCTAGCCGCGGTAGATTATAAAGAAAATACCCTGGCCCCCTCTAGTGACAGTAATATCGTTAACATTTACAGCTTGCTCCCAGGTGCACGAGGACGTCCCACGTTTATTACTCAATAATTAAGGAGGCACGTGGCTTGTTTGTTGTGTTTAAAGGTGCTGCCTTGTGCATTCCTTTGCTCGCTGTGTGAGTGAACTTCATGGCTAGAGGCTGCAGTTTTTTTAATTTGGTGGCAACGCGCCTTTAATCCAGGCCTGTTTTTCTCCTTCTTCCTGAAATAGTTGAGGGCTGTTATACTATCGATTATTCGCTACAGAACGGGGTGTGTAACACCAGTTTCGTTTTTCCACTACGAAAAGTTGATCAAGTGACAACCTTACCACTTAATGGAAGGTCCTGATATTGCATTTTGTTTACTACCATGTGTGTTGTCCATTTCCACCTTTATTTCATTTCTTGTTTGTGATACTGGCTTTACTTTAGGCATTTCTTATTGCCATTTTTTCGCACGGGTCGCGGCGTGGCAGAGCAATATATCTGCGCACTTTGTTGTGCGTGTCGCACGGTTATAATATACCGACAGCCAAAAAATGGAGGCCGGGTCCATAAACAACGTCTTACGTACTCTGTAAATGTTATTGTTTGTCGGACATTGCTGCTGACGGCTTTGTTCCCAAAGTTGGGACGATTGCCAAAATAATTACTAGTTACCACGATGATAAAAAATAACAAGTTTAGCTTTAGTGTTACATGATATGATCAGTAATGGTGAATACTCAAGTCATTTCCATCCAAGCTTTATACAATTTGAGAGTTACGTCATTAAAATTTGTTTCATATAGTTAGGAAAGTGTTACTTTTCTTCCTGTCCTGCTATGATGACTGGTTTCACAGTTGGAATCCCTGGGTGTGCTTCTAACGGCAGTAGTGAGGTGGAGGGGTTAAGGGAAGCAAATTGTTCGGAGCCTAGGAGTCGGACGAATAGGGGAAAAAAACGTATTCGAATATTCGCAAAAAATAGTCGAATATTAATTTTTTTCCCGTGTTTAGGCTCGATTTGGGCCCCCCCCCCAAAAAAAAAACCGGTTTTCATTAAATACCTAAGTTTTATTTAGTCTAATGGCAATGCAAGGCAGTTGTAATACAATAACACATTTTATTTAATTTAATAAGTAGGGTTGGGTCGGTAACCGAAACCGGAACAAAATTTTCGGTTTTTACTGAAAACGGAAACCGAAACCGATTCGGAATTAGTGTTGGTTTTTCGTGCGGTGTTCGAAAAATCAAAAGTTGATCAAATTTTCTAATTTTTTTTAATAATCATCATTTTGTACGTATAAATGACAGTCATTAAAACAAAAATATTAGAGGAAAATGGTGCCACAGCTAGGCCCATGGTCTATGACGCTGCTGAAAGTGAAAGCAGAAGTGAGTTAGAAGATAGTAATACTAATGTTACGAGAAAACAAACTAGAAATAGCTTGTTTGTGTGGATGGTGGCAAGAACCGATACCGAAACCGAAACCGCGGTTTTGTGGGCATGAAAACCGAAACCGGAACCGAAGTTGAAAAAATGAAACCGCCCCATCCCTACTAATAAGCAAGGCAATTGGAAGACACATAACACAACCCCCCCCCCCCCAAAAAAAAAAAAAATGTGACGAATTGCCAACGTCAGTACGGAATGACCGCTATTCACCAAAGTGTCTTTCCCTTTCACGTGTGATATTCAAGTTGACGTCATCTTCAGCTTTCTACCAGGCTCTGGTTGACTTCCGGATTCTTCAATTCTTAAATCTTTTAGGGAGAAGTGCTGCACACAAGTGAGCAATCCAAAACGCATGGATCATTCCAAGTAAAGATTGATTGGGAGGGAAGGAGGGAGGGTAGAAGCATAGTGCAGACCAACTGGGACTCGAGAAGCCCACAGGAACAGTTAAAAACCAACTCAAAAATAAATAAAATACATCAAATTACACAGAACTTTTTTTTTACGAATATCCGAATGGAATATATCCTATTCGAATATGTTCTTAACGAACGAATATTCGACTATTCGTCCGACCCATATCAGAGCTACCCCTGGCAGGGGGGGGGCGGGGGGGGCGCTTGTTTCGTTGGAAAAAATGTAAAGTCACCACGCTTTGAGTAGTAGAATTTACAAAATGGCTATTTAGCCTCATGGCCTAATACCGAAATTTCATCGCTCACAACAATAACAATAATGATAAATTCAGCTTATTGAACGTCTGTGATATTAAAAAAAAAACCAAGTTTCCACTCATCAGACGTACAACGCAACTTTAAAACTTGGCGCATTGCAAGAATTTCGTTGGGAAGACCCAAGATGCACAACCAGCATCAAGATAAGCGTTAGTTCTATGTCGTTGTGCTTGTTGCTGTTTCATTATTGTTTCGCGCACACGAAGCGAAATAACACATCAAAGTTGAAACGCTCAATCGGTCACTCCGACGATCAATCTGCTCTCGGTTAAGAAAAACTCTTTACGAACTGCAAAACTCAGTAGCAAATCGCGGAGGTTCCGATTTTCGTAACGTCAGGAAGGGTTCACAAATAATAGGGGGCCTAAGGGGCCTAAGGGGCCTAAGAAGCCTAAGGGCCTAACTGGCCTAAGAAGCCTAAGGAGCCTAAGGGGCCTAAGAAGCCTAAGGAGCCTAAGGGGCCTAAGAAGCCTAAGGAGCCTAAGGGGCCTAAGAAGCCTAAGAAGCCTAAGGAGCCTAAGGGGCCTAAGGGGCCTCATCAAGGTTGACCTCCCCCTTTTTTTATCCAGCGCCCCGTTTAATGCAGACCCGTGAACATGATTGGAAACTGGCTTTCCCCATTACATATTTAGACTGTCGTCGAAACTTTTTCTGTGTCCGGGTAGTCCCAATTTGGAACAGCCTTAGTAAGGATACTGTCGGTTCTGCTACCCTAGGCGGGTTTTGCCGACTCCTCCGGAAAGAACACCTTGACATTTTTTTGAAGCGCACAGTATAGCCACTCCAGTGGCAAATCTTTGCCAAACATTTTGCAGGAACAGTGTTAGTGGGTCCACCCCCCCCCCCCACCCGTTCTGTCACCCTTCCACTTCGTGGTAAATATTATATTATTATTATTATTATTATTATTATTAACAATACTGCGTTATACACCACACTAAAAGATATGGTTTACACTACAGCACCCTAGTCTGCAGTAGCTCAACAAAACGCCGCCATCTGAGTTGTAAAACTTTATTGTAAATTGATTCAAACAAAAGATATTGTAACAAAAAATTTTTCACATTATTTCGATAAAATTCAATGTATATATATTGATTAAAAAAAATTCTTGCAGTGCGCCAAGTTTTAAAATTGAGTTGTATGTCTGATGAGTGGAAACTTGGCTCGTTTTTGATATCACAGACGTTCAATGGCTGAAACTTGGCGGGTTTATTGCTTACAATTTATTGTTTTTGGTTTAGTTCAGCTTAATGAAGCAAGAATTCCTTCACCGGGAACGACACTACGTTGAGGTTAAGCAAGGCAGTATTACAACCGCAGGCGACGATAGATAATTATGTTGGGCGATTTAAGGATTAATCATTTCGGTGATTTTGACGCAGTATGTCGGAGGGAGAGGCTCAGTTTAAAATTTCATTCCCGTTGCCCAGGTAGGTGGGAGGAGAGGAGGGGGGAAATAGCCTTTGCAACATCACCTCGTGTCTGAAGTAATGTTTAAAAAACCGAGCCATCCAGGATAGCCAACCGGGAGGAACGTACCTTTAATATTTAATTGAAACAGCGAAGCAAATAGTCAGCATTAAAGCCCGTGAGAATACAAATACACTTTTCTGAGAAAGGACACTCCGAATACCCTGCGCTCTAACCACTTCATTGCAGGTACACACCCTGGTTACAGGCTCCAGCCAAATGCTTGGTGTCGGCGGCCATTTACGGTCCGGCACTTCCTTGTTGATTGTTGCCATCTTGATGGTTTTCGTCGTCGTTTCCATCTTCCGCATGACATTGTGCGTCAATTGGGCGATAAGTCTGTCCTCCTATCCGGTGTTTTTCAATTTTTGCAGGAGGTACAGATGTATGACAAGATTTAGGTTAGGGGTTTGAATAATATCTCTGTAATGTGTGGTGCAGTGGCAACCCGGACCACTGCACTGTGACTGAGGTTGGCGCTAATGACCAAGCTGTCGACGCGCCATTAAGCCTCATTTCCCCCCCCCCCCAAATGCTTCCGCGAATTTGTTGTCCAAATTGTTAAAATTGTGGCAAATATTTAGGCAGATAGAGACAGAATTTTTCTTGCTTTCTCAGATTAGTATATTTTGCATTCATATACAACGCCAGTCTTTAATTCAGACTGCTTGCTTCTTTAATCCTTCACCTTGTTATTTAGTGAATATTAATTTGTTAGTTGAAACAGTTATTTAACCATTCGTTTTGCCTTATTATGTTTTTGTACTGTTAGGAATTAATTTTTGAAAACTCAGTTTTAAATTATAATATGCTAACGTGAGGTATCACCGTCAACAGCAGCATCAGCATTGACAACGACAACGTCAGCAATGTCTGAGAACGTGTGGTGCCATCTGTCATCTATTATGATAACCATTGCCTACTGATCTCAAAGCCACCCGAGAAACAGATAGCGAGTAACAACATCTGCGAATTTGTTGTCCAAATTATTATTTTTCTGGGAGGGGGGGGGGGAGGGACAGGACAGAGAACACTTGATACACCATTTACGAAGCACATTCTGATCATCGACGAGCTATCAGCTAGTACTCTATCTAACTCTCCTACAGCCTGATTCTTTTCATGTTAGAAGACTTTATTGTGGGAAGAGCAGGTACATTCCTAAACTAACACTGGGACTGATGCTGTAGTCGTTGATTAATCGCTATTCTTGCTGCATGAGTTCATCACACAAAACGAAAATCCAAAATTCATGGCGGTTTAGCGTAGTAACAAGAATAGTTCGTTTACTATTTGCTCGACTTCGGACCTATTAGCCATCATCATTCCCTCGCCTTTGAGGAGTTGAGGTAGCTAAACCATGCGCAATGGCTGTTTGCCGTGACGTCACCATCAGTTAGCCAATGACGAACGAGAACAACGGCTGTTTGGCCGTCTGATTGGACTAGCCCAGTCACGTGATATGCACGTCACAGCAAACAGCCATGGTGCGTGGTATAGAAGTCCCAAAACTGATTTTAAAATTTCCATCGGCGTGCTGTAGCCAAAAATTAATGTTTCATAAGCTCTATCATCCCACGACAGAATTGCAAGCGGTACGAGCTTGGTGGTACAGACTTTAAAAACCGACGTAATATGTGCAAAGGAAAAAAAATTGTATCGTCGTGACACGTCGCCGTTCACTAAATTCATGAAGGAATCCAGAATTAATTCAGCGGTTTTAGCCGCTGATAAATTTTCTATCTCTCTCTATCTCTTTCCGTACCCTCAAGTCAAAAACTATTGAGAAGTACGTGTGAGCCAGTTGATTTTCAGCAAAGGAAAACGAGGCTACCATCGGTGCATTCTGTCGCTAGATAAGTGACATTATCGGCAAACGCACATGGGCTTGTTCCTCATGGTGACAGATTTTTGCATAAATGGGGCTCCCTCTCTTGTACTTTCGAGAGGATATAATGACGCCTACGCTGCAGATAAGAAATATTCCGTCGTCATAAAGATAATGGAAGAAGAAGAAGAAGTGAAAGGAATGGTAAGACACAAGACTCTTCAAAGCAGCGTGAGAGGAGAGAAAAGCGAGAATTTAAAAAAATATAAAATTTGTAATATCGCGGCCAAAACAGGCGGCTCCAAGATAAAGAGATGTTAGTTATGCGTGAAAGAACTTAAAATGTGTCTGAATGGTTCTGAGAAGCCCGTCTTCTGAATTCTCCCTCTAATGGACGGTTTCTTCCTTTTTGTTTTATTTATTTTTAAATTAAACTTATCTAATCGACGCTAAAAATGTAAACATTGCAAACTATAAACGACAACTAAGCGGCAATAAAAACACAATACGTGACCCCGTCGAAAGAATATTTTGCTAGACATTGGTGGAAAATTGTGCTGTACCTTTTCAAGTACGCACTTGCACACAAACGATGACTATGCTACATTGATGCAATTTGTATGTTGTTTACCATTTGTCGTTCTTGAATGACTGTTATTTTTTAAGTTAATGATGTTGCAACGTTATTATAAGCCGGAAAGCAGCCTAACGTTCTTAATTTTTATTAAATTTTAGAGTTTTAGCATAAATGAAGTAACTGCTGCCACCATCCATAATTAATTTGTAACAATGTCAGTACATTAAAGCTTCTAAGATAGTGGTTAAATTTTGGAACTGCTTCATGTTTACTAAACAACCGAGAACGAGTAACATTTTGTTAAAAAAAAAAAGGGTAAATAGGAGACAAAAGCCGCAATAACTAAATTGTTTTTGCTTCCCTCGTAAATAATTTTTAGCTTTAAACTTCAGGCCAGATTGCATTATTCGCAAACGCATTTTACTACGCTGAAACTGACTTTGGTACATCACCATCTCGGAGTGCATCCCCCAATGTTCCATGCTTCAAGAAAGTGTAGACCATATGGGGGTACACCACAACAAGTTCATCCAATCAGATGTTATAGCCATTAGTACAGCTGTAATTAAACTATAATTACAAATGTTATACAACTTATAAATTATATTTTGGCTATGATGTCTTATAAAACTTTCAATATATCGCAGGCAAATGATAGCTTCGTTCATGTGAAATGGTTGTAGTGATAAACACTAAGCCACAATATCAACTCTCTTACACGTAAGTTATCTGTGACTTGATTCCATTCATCCTCTTTTCAAGCCAGAAGTTTATCCTGAAAGAACAGTGAGAATATACTTCAGCACACTGCAACCCCGCTATGCCCGGTACAGGGAAGAACGCCAGAAATTATGGTGATTTCAGGGTTTATTCCAGGGCCACGCATTCTGTCCTTAGAAGATGTTGTCCAGTGGTTCAAGGATGCTCTGATCAGGGCTTGTAGCAGAGTGGCACGCATCAGGAAGCGTTCTTAGCTGGTTAGGGACTAGCTCCCAGAGTGAGGCTGCAAGGCCTTAAGTACCTAGAGCTGCAGCCAGTACCTGCCACTGGTGGTGCAAGGTACTTCCTGTACTATATCCTGGTATCCCATGAGCCATCTCTGCTATAGCAGCTACTCCTAGGGGCAGGCAAGGCCAGAGCCATCCTGACCACTGATCTCCAGGGACTGGACCATACATCAAAGTATATAGCATTACTGGAATACGTTAATAAAGATATAGAGTATACAGAATACATACTATGGAGCCATAGCATCAAGGTAAAGAGGCCCACTAAGGCCCTAGCTTAAGGAGTAGGAGGAAGCTGTAGAAACCGTCGTTGCAACACTTATCGCCAGGGATCCGTACAATAGGAGTTCCTTTTGCCTATCCAGTCATTGCACTACGATCTGTTGCAAGATTTACTGAGCACACGATTTGGATGAACCGAAGATACTTATGTTCTGCACAGCACAGTCCGGATTTGTGTAAATGAAAAACTGCTCCTCAGAACACCTAGTGGCAAAGCAGAGGGCTCGACCTGTGCACACAGCTCTACCTTGCAAAGAAGAAATCAGTCTTTGGGGTGGCAAAGTAGAAGGCTCAACTTAAGCAAACAATTCTACCCTGAACACTGTGGGCTCGACCTGAGCATCCAGCTCTGCCTTCTGCGCAGAAAACACCGATGGACGTGAAATGCAGTCCTACGAGCTACAAACATAAGCGCATTGACCCATCACTAAATGCATGTAAAATTACCCTTGGAAAGTTTCTAAAGGGCTTGCATATGTTTGGCAACGGTAGTGTTAATCTTCTGGTAATGGAGTAAAAAGCACAGAAACAGATTATATGAAGTCAAACCAAGCAGTGCTACATAAAAATATACAAACAACGTTTCGAAAATTTTCAATTTTCGTCATCAGGTTAGCAATAAAATTAAA
>JAHWFP010172140.1:0-11936 GCA_023313725.1 Lithobius niger
GAGACGAATTTAGTAGTGTGAAATCAGTATAAATCTAGCAGTTAGTGGATTAAAGGCTCATGCATCCCTGTTAGCTTTAATGTATGACGGAGTTTTGCGACATTAGTTCAAATGTATGTAAATGTTGCCAACACAGTGGTTTTCTTGTTTTTTCTTTCGTGCGAGATGATTTTGCGACATTAAAGGACAAATCCTTCCGTGCGACCCGATGAGATTGCAGTTGGCAATATTTACACAGGTTAGAGTTAATGTCGCCAAATCACCTCGCACGCAAGAAAAAAAAAACAAGAAAATGAATGTGGTGGCAACATTTATTTACGCTTGAACTAATGTCGCAAAACTGAGTCATGCAGGAAAGCCAACAGGGACTTATGTTCCTTTAACTGTAACCTGTGTAAATGTTGCAAACTCTATTCTCAACGGGTCGCACGACATGCCGGAAGGATTTATGTGCCTTTTAGTGTCTTTCTAATGTCCGTGGTGTAACAAATAAAATAAAAACCACTAAAAATAGATTTCGTAAGAGTGTAAAAGGAAATAACAGCTTCTCATGTTTAAATTACTTACCAATGAAACTTCGAAAGTAATCCTGAAATGACAGGACCACCATCATAAGCTGCATTAAATAAATACGAATGCAAACCTATTTACGTTGCCTTTTGGACTTCCATGTCGGGCTGCCTGAGCGGGAAATCATAAGCTACAAGCAGGAAGTGTTTATTTAGTTTTTTTTTTTTTAAGTGACAGTAGGACAGTTTTTGTCGATTCAATATCCAATTCCGGTTCTGAAAAACTGGTTCCTAATTTTCGGTGAAAACTTAACCAAAACTACTGAATATGGCATAGGCTAGTCAAAAGTTCTTTCGTATGTTTTTTTTTTTATTTATTTTAAAGTCATTTAGGAAACTGGAACCTTTTTTAGACTCAGAATCGGATTTTGCATCTAGAAAAGGGTTCTTCTCTACTTTCACTAAAAGGGAAAAAAGTTAGAACTTGAAAATTTGATAGTGTGCTTTTTTTTTTGGGTCATCCTGTTCGGGTAATATTTATTTTGACGAATAAAGACTTACGTCTGGCCAATCCAGATAATAATGGCGATAACGCATGAAAGCCGTATGTTTGCCGTTTGCATATGGATAGAGATTTTTATCGTGCAACACGGCTGAACACCTTAAACACAATGAAAGGAATGCGAAAAGGTAGAAGACCGCCCACCCAGGTGTGTTTGTTGGTCATTAACCTTGAATCAGTAAAACACAAGCATTGCAAGTTGACCTACTCTGGCCCTCCCTCTCGTCCAGACATTCACTTGTTCTGCTGTGGTGGCACACTTTTTTTTTTTAATAGATCCGTATTTATTTTTTCTCCTAACAAAAAAAAAAAAAAAAAAAAAAAGCAGTTTTAAGATAGCTTAGAGCGTGCTTATTCTGGGTATCTGTTTTGGTATGAGCTCGTTGAGTTGTGCTGTGGCTTGACCGAGTGCCTCGTTTGACTGTAGGTTGTGAGCTGCTGTTGTTTCCCTGGAGTTTAAAAATAGCCCGCAGGTGTAATTTGCATTAAAGAAGTTGGGGGGGGGGGGCCTGTTTGTAAAACCGCGATTCTCGTTGTGTGGGTGGGAGTATTTGGTGAAGGTGCCTGGGAGGTTTCCAGTTGGCCAGCATCAAATACAACACTCTTGAAATAAACATCCTAACTGTTATTTAAATGCTGAATGTGTAGTGTTATTACAACACAAAAATTAACTCGGTTGGTGTTTAGGCTTGTTTAAGGTGGGGGTTTAACTGAACCGAACATGACTAGGGTTCGTATGAATTCCTTGAAAATCGAAATGTTTGTTTTCTGATCCTTAAAGTGGCCGTCAATGTTGTTGGTGTAATAGAGCCTACTTCACGAAATGCAGTTAATGCTCATTTTACTTCTGAATAAATAAGTACAAATATTTGCTATTCCGACTATATCCCCTTGCGGTCTGTACTGAAAGAGACAGGTGCAATGCAGTGAATGCAAATTCTGCCAGAAAGGGCAGACGAGCAAGCAAGCACTTTTATTCTGGTGGTAGGGATAATAATTGTTTTACAAGTTTGCACACCCTGGGACAAAAAATAAATGCTGCGTATACTGCGAAACTTAAAGGGGGACTGCCACCAAATGATAAGCTGCAGCATCAGCATCTGCAGTATAAAATTCTCCATGGGTTGTTGCCCTTGGACGTACCTTTTTTCGACCTGAGCTCGATCGATTTTACAAGGGGTCATTATCTTAAGCTTCGGGGATCCAGGTGTAACCGTGATTGTCGCAAACATTTCTTTGCCAACCGCGTGGTTTCTCCCTGGAACTCGCTTTCTGAGGAGACTGTATCGGCATCTTCATTGCGGATTTTTCGGGGCTTGCTAAATCGCACTGACCTAACTGCATTCCTTAAGCGTCCTTATCTGTGACGCCGCTCATCATTTGTAGGACCGGAGTTAGTGGCTGCTTCTGCGGCCCTTCTGTGTTTCCTCACCCCCTTCCGGGGTAAAAATGTTATTATTATTATTATTATTATCTATTACCATTTGCCGCTCTGTAGTTCTGTCTAGTCCTTACTTTAAACAGGCAAAGGAACACAGAAATTTATTTTTACACAAGAAGCAAGCCACGTGCCTTCTTAATTACTAAGTGTAAAGTTGGTGTGCCCACGTGCACCAGGAAGCAAGCGTTAAAGTTAAACCTAACGACATCACGGGCGCTTTTTTCTATATATAGACAGTTATACCTTGACCGCGTGCTCCCTGGTGCACGTGGACACGCCAACTTTGTATTCAATAATTAAGGTGGCACGTGGCTAGTTTGTTGAGCAAAAAAAATTCTTTACGAATTCCTTCACTTGTTGAAATCAAGTACTATGTAGAACTAAATAATGGTAGACGGCGCTAGATGCTGCAGCCTGTCGTTCGGAGCAAAGGCACCTTCAATTTTGATCATTAAACTTCACTGCATAATTTTCACATATATATTTTTTGCGTTACACTCAATTTTTTTTCGCAGTAATAATTACATTTACTTTTCTGTCAATCTATGTTCTTAATTAAAATTCAATGATTAAAATTCCAAAGTTGGTAAAATGTCATTCGCAATGTTAGGTTGGTGCGAGGAAAAAGAAATTTCTGCGTAGCCTAAAAAAAACTTCACGAGATTCGGAATATTCTGTGGGCCTGCCCTTGTCCCCCTCCTAGTTTGCCATTCTTATAGACACATGTTGTCACACCGCTTTCTCTGTCTTTCGCCCCGGCTAGCCCAGTAACTAAGCTAAAATGCATACAACCACGTATTCATTTTTCACACTAACTTTAAGAGGTTATGCATTTTGATCTTTGGGGCATTTCACCAATAGAAAAACGACTAAATTCAATCCCGTAGAGAAGGGGTGGGGGCCAAGTAGCCTAGCAGTTGGTTCCGATAGAGAGCAGTCGATAATAAAGACCGACTGGCTACGAGGCTGGCATCTGGATCCGGTCGTAGAGCTAGCTGCACGGAGCACTGGTTATGCGCAGAGGTAAAAACATCGGCATAGTTTGTCAAGCCAATTCTGTGAGAGCGAGTTTCCTGAGACTTAAAAAATTCTCAAATCTAATTGCCGGCACGAAAATATCTACTACCTGTAAATTTTTGCATTGCAGGAACTCGATGCAAAATTTACAGGTTGTGTATATTGTCGATAAGGCAATAGAAAGCAATTTTGACCCTGGCAAAATTGGGGTTGGGGGGGGGGGATTTGTTGGCACCTACTGCAATTTTTGGCAAGTCGATTCTTTTTTTCCTTGATTTATAACCTTATAATTGTGTTTCGCAGCTAAAGGGATTGTTCTAAACAACTTTTTTTTAGGCCTAAGAAAATCCCCTTTCACAGCATTAGCTAGACCAAAGACGCCATTGTTTATCACCTCCATTTGTTTTCCAGTGTCCCTTGCAGCTAGCTCAACGGCCAGCTCCAGATGTCAACCTCGTCACCAGTTGGGCTTAATTATCGACTGCTCTGTATCGGTACCAATTGCTAGGCTACATGGCCCCAACCCCTTCTCTTCGGGATTGAATTTAGTCATATTATGGTGTAATTCAGTTACGTGGTTACGGATAATTTCGTTTTCGTGTTTGGAAAATGAGGGCAAGTTTTTTCCCCAAAGGTCTTTAAAAGTGTTAAAAGGTTTTGGTGGATAAGAAAGAGGCTTGGATGCAAGGCTTCCTCACGAAGCCAACGCACGAAGCGGCTATGGAGGGAGTGGGGATAACCAGCTACAAAGGTGGTAGGGGGAGGGGGCATACCTAGGTACAGTACGTCTGGTGGGGATTTGCAAATAACCCGTCCCCCGTGTTGTTTCCAGAGATGTGCTCAGTTTTTGAAGTTCTTATTTTTTTTTTTTTTTAATACAAGATATGCATTATCTTTCTAGGCACAATTACTAATAAACTTTGCATGTTGTGTAAGAATTGAGGGAAGGGAGAAACTGGGTCGGAAGAGATGGTTACTACTTGGCAATGGCATAGTGGTGGCCTTACAGCCGTTCCCTGTGTGACACTCAATTTGTTATGTATTACTGTAATTAACTATTTGTCAAACGTAGGAAATGAAAAATATGAACAAACCAAAAGTGCTCAAATTTTCGAGTGAAAATATGAAGAAAAAAATTTTTTTAAAGCTGTAAAGTAAGAGTTATTATGAACTAAAAATATGGCCCAGTTAGTGTTCATAAAAAAAATTCTTTATTTAAGTGCATAAATGAGTAAAAAAAAAAAGTCAGGGCCTCATAAAAAAATTAAATCTGTTTATTTTTTAATACTTATTTGTACATCCCTGACTGGGGAAGCCTTGGAACCCTTATCGTCCTGGGCCTGAATACGCCGCCGTCTTGGTGATGTCCTGGTAGCCAGCCACTTAATTTAACAGAACTGTCCACATCTGTGGGAGGATGTCTAGTTTCAGATGTGCACTACTTTCAAGTCCATTTTCAGCTTTTTATTAACTTCCCTACGCATCCAAAATCCAACCAACCCCCTTAAATGTCACATGGTCTACTGTGAAAATTCATTGTGAAGTCGAAAAATCAGCTTATACCACGCTTAATTTCACAATCCCACGAAATAACAAAATTTCAGCAAATTTTTGATAGTCAGCAGTCCTGGAGTGTTGTTGTGGAGTCTGAAGATGATAGTCGCCGTCGCCAGTCGCTTTAGCCATTACACCTCCAGGACTGCTGACTATCGAAAATTTGCTGAAATTTTGTTGTTTCGTGGGATTGTGAAATTAAGCATTATATAAGGTGATTTTTCGACATCCTTAAATGCGCAAATTTTGAAAATGGTTTGTTGCATACTTTTGGCCAATCTTAAACAGCATTTGGACGATTTACAGTTGCATATTTATACTGGCAACAAGCACCACTTCCTTCTCCCCCCCCCTCCAAAAAAAAAACATTTTACTGAAGTTTAGTTGTGTACCCCATATGTTTACTTTGCTCACACCAGTTGAAAGACGTTGGTAGTAGGCGTTGTGATTTTTTTCTTTTAGGGTTATTGCGAATTTAGTTCTTATTGAAAACAATTGAACCTCATTTGCATACATGTTTTACATACTTTTATAAAAGTAATTAAAAACTTCTAACTTTTAATTCTATGCATACCAGCTAATATGCATGCATGTGCATTTTTAAAGTTATTTTCTCCCATAAAGGAATTGACATTCTATCCTAAAAAGTAACATTTAAATTGCCGTTGGTGGATTCAAACATGCGCGGCATTGCCATCTAGCGCAAGAATTGTTACAACCACTACGTGTCACATGCTTATGTTTTCACAAAATATGTAGGTTCAGTGGTTAAGTCTGCTTGTGCGAATGTTTAAAAACTTCTAGGCTATTATTGTAATATATTAATTAGTGTAAATTGTCTAATTGCCTTTGAAAACCATAATGCGCTAATTTAAGAAAGGCAACAACCCCATAATTAGCTGCTGATTGCGGAAGTCTTTTTTTTGGGCATACCTACCTACCAGACTGGTACCTTGAGTATTTGCTGACAGTGAATTGTAATTTTTGTTCTTCGTAATGAGTCACAACAGCCGGGTTGGCAAATCTCCAGTCCGTCCCCTTTATGGTGGTGTTCTGTTGAAATTTGTCAACTTTCAGTGTTAGTGAACGGTCTGTGCATTAATAGGGGGCGAGTTAATAAATTTTTACTTGAAGAGCACAGTAATGGGTTTACACATTTGCAGAAAAAGATAATCAAAAACCATTGTAGCATACATGTATAGCATTTTCAACAATTTTTTTAATAATAAAGATTTAAATTTCCATTCGTACCCTACCGTTTTTTTGCCGTTGTCAAGATGCTGTTTGCATCTAGCAAATTTGTATGCGTGTGGTTTTTAATTATTTTCTTCAAAAGAACAAACATCCGAATGCATAAGCCAAAGATTATATAAAAGTTAAGACGATTGGTTGATAATGGCTGGCTCTATACCTATAGCAACAAGAAATGGTGCAACTATTTTCTGTGTTCTTTCTACTGATTTGTGTAAAATTAGAGAAAATATTAGAGGAATTTGGTCAAACAAAATGCAGATAATTGAAAATGCGAAATAATTCCTGCACCATTTTTTGTCTGCTCACGAATTTAGCAACGGACTTGATGACTGATGTGCATCCCTACTTTTCCGAACTGTTGTCCTCAACCCTTCCCAATGTCGGTCGCCATTTGGCGAGTGGAAATCAACAGTTGGCGACTTGGAATTTAGCCTTACTCGCCAAAATGGCGACTAGCTGCAGTGCATGCCACTAAAATAGGGGTATCTCTGGAACCATATAAGTTAGAGACGAATGGTTTGCGGCGTTATGCTCAGATTTATAAGGGCTATACAACTGGACTTTCTGCATTAATACTGGAGTTTAAGAAAATTGCACAATTTTGTTAAGGCATAAATTAGAGAAACCTTTCATCATACAAGACGTATTTGGTATGTGGCGAGTAGAAATTGTGAAATGGCGAGTGCTTTGTAAGGTCTACTGGCCAAGTGGCGACTGCTACTAGATTGACATTCGGAAGGGTTGGTTGTCCTACCTCCCCAGTAAGACTTCGGACTTGGTGGAATTCAAACCCAGCAGCTGATCTAACCTAAGACACCAAACAAACCAACATGGGGGAAAAAGCAATAGGTACTGTAGGAATAACAGGAACATACAATGAAACGGCTATGGTGCTTTTGCCATAATCGGTTTGACGACCCGTTTTGTGGCAATCGTCCCAGCCCTTGAGCATTTTCCCGTTTGCTCGAAATTATACACTTCCCATCTTCTGCTAGATTTTCCGTTTGCCATAACCATAATTTCCCGTTTGCTATACCAACGGATTTAACGGCATGGTCCTAAAACCCAATTTCAAGAAAGACTTCTAGCCGTCCAAAACTGCCCACGGATTGTTCACTCCTGGTGCCGAGTTTCTGCGCCATCTGTTGACAAAAGTACTGTTAATGTTTGAAATGCGGAGCTATGTTATTTGGACATTTTTTTGACAATTCGGTGTTAATTTGAATTTTTTTCTAAGATGGTACAAAAACAAAAACAGTGTAGTCATGATACCACACATGAAACTTCTACTTATACATGGGGCAACATTATGCACTGAATGAAAGTTGGACAATTTTCTGAATTTTCAAGCATTTCGAAACATAGGACCAACATTTTCAGATCCCAATATTGAATTTTGGATTTAGAAAAGTAGTAGGCTACCTATGTTGTGAAAGTTTAAGTTTAGCATTTTTTTTAGAAGGGGGAACAAAATTTTCCTTTAAGGGTGCGCCCACACACTACTCTCAATCACCCCCTCCCCCCCCCTCCCCAGGCAAAAAATAAAAAAAAATTACCGTGATTAAACTTTGGTATGGAAAATTTTTTTTCCCCCCACAATAAGTAAACTGTACACGTACGTGCTCATTAGTTTTTTTTTTTAATGACAAACAGTGACCAGTTTTGTCAACAGATGGTGCAGAAACTCGGCAGCAGAAGTGAATAATCCATACGTAGTTTTTGAATGTTAAAATATTCTTTCAGAGTTCAATTTGCAATGAGACTTGGTATAGGAGTTATGGCAAACGAACAGTATGACAAACGCGATTATGGCTACTGGGCTAAGATATTCAGGGCTCCTGGGATTATGGCAAACGGAATTATGGTAAACATTAAAACTGGCGGAAGCCAATGAACAGCAAAGTAGTGTTGTGACAGCAGGAAAAATATGCCTCTCCCTTTGATATTCTGTAATGGAAATGTCAAATTTGTTATAGGTAATTTGCCAATTCAGAAGCCAATTCGTTATGTTTTGACTATTTGGTGTTTGGATGAAATATTAACACTCGTTTTAAAAATACTGCACGAACTAAAAGCAAAACGAAGCGGGGCATGCCTTCTTGTGAGGTTTTTTTAATCTTCTGCCGTGATCCTGTTGACAAGCCAGCTTCCTTAAGAAAGTTTTGTGAATAGGAGCTTTGATGGCTGTAACGGACATCATTATCGTTTCCATGCTGGATTCTGCCGTCTTTGATAAAAATCAGACCTTCAAACAGAAAAATATTTTTTCTCAGTTCGGATTACAGGCTTTCTGGGCAAAGTGAAAAGGTGTAAGTTGAAATGTGTTAGAAGGGTTTACTGTTATACTGATTTCACACGTTATAATGTTTGGGTGCCAGCCCTGGCTGACCCGCGACGGCGGATTTCACACGTAATAATGTTTTCTGGGCCAAAGCGAGCTGGCCAGGGCTGACGCGCGCCCGCCCGGCCCGCCTTTCCAGCCGAGGCCAGCCCTGGCTGGCCCTGGCCAGCGCGCCTCATTTTTAACGTGTGAAATTCGAAGCGAGCCCTCCCGCGCTCGTAGCTTTGCAGTGCAGCCAACTACATGTAAACAAACTAAAGAAAACGGGAAACACTAAATAAAAAATAGTTATTTGTCAATCGTAAATTAAATACTCATTATCACGCAGATTGAAAAACACGTGGGAGCAAAGAAGGAATTGCTTAATTTCGTGCCATTAAAATGATTTGTGTGGGTGTATACAAAGGAAGAACTGCAGAAAAAATAAAGATTAGAAATTACCAGCAGTTTATTATTTTTTTATTTTGAGCAAAATTTTAGTATATAAGTCATCTGAAATGAAAACAAACCTACATCAAAGAGCCATGTTTTAGAATGCGAAGTTATGTTGAAATAATAAAGTGTTCCAGAATGAAGACGTGACGTATTTATGTACTAAAGAGAAAATAATATGTCAAAATAAAGTGATACGAACCATATCCATTTTGCTGTTTTGGAACGTTAAACTGCCCCAACCAAGGATTCGAACCGTCAATCTTGGAACTACAATCGCCGAACCACACCGCCAACATTTAACTATTGGAGCGTCAGTATTGGTATCCAAAGGGCAACAGAAATGGGTTTCACACCCGTATTGAATTAAAAACAATAGCCTATATTTAATAACGCAAGAAATAAAATCTAGAACCAAATGTTACATTATAGTATTTGCCAAATTAACGGAAAGAGGTTTGGTGTCATGGAAAGGTGTTACCAATAACACAAAGTCAAAAAAAAAAAAAAAAGGATTTATAGCCTGTTGATCGTGGTACAAGATCAAAGTTAAAAAAAAAAATAAACACAGAGAAAAGACGAAAAAGTCTGAGGAAAAAAGCCGGATTGGGGAGGGGGAGTTAGAACACATAAAAATGGTTTGGTGGGTTTTTCGTTTTGTATATAGGGTACGTAGGTGGTTAGATTAATTGTCTTGGCTCGAAAATCACCAGGCAGGGTATGGCCTTTTGTAATCTTTGGCTTTTATTTCCCGTGGCTCCCCCCCCCCCGGCTATTTTCAGTTTGTTTTTCTTTTTCAATTCTTGGCTATTATAATCAAACATTTTAGCGACGTCAGTTTGGCATTAATGTCGAGCTTCTCCTGAAAACACGTAATATGAGAAGTGAAGCCGATTCACTGCTCTTATCCACCTTCCGACAGATGGTGCTCCTAAGCGAGCGCGGGTCGGCTCTCAAGCATTTATTACGTGTGAAATCAAAGCGCGTCCGGAGCTGGCATTAGGGCTGGCCAGGGCTGGCCCGGGCTGGCTCCAGCCCAGGGCTGACCCGCGACGAATTATTACGTGTGAAAACAGTATTAGGCAGCAGTACCGGCATGCAGAAAAGCTTTCAAGTTCAAGGCCGTCCATTCCTTGTGTTGTGGGGGTAGGTGAGACATGTTGCAATTTGTGAAAAATCAAAGGCACTAAAATTACTTAAAATGCTGAGTTGCTGGAATGCCGACCCTAACCCCCTACCCCCCCTTGGGGGCACTTACATCACTCCCCCCCCCATTCCCCTTGCTGGGAAGGTGGGATTTATGTTAGGTGGGGTGGGGGAGGCCTGCATCCTGGATCTTGGGGGGGGGGGGTGTGCAGTACTGTTCAAGTTATCACACATTGTTTGTACTAGTGCTTACAAATGCTGTAAAGTCTTTATTTGTCATTTTACCATTTGTAAGGTCTTACAAGTCCTTAAAGGACTAAAAATACAGTACTTGGTCCTTGAAATTTCTTCTTTTAACTTTCATACTAAGCGAATGTTCTCTGCGGTCACTTTTTGTTCCTATAGCCTATACTTTCAGATTTAATTTATTTTCATAATGAAACCTAACTTCAAGGCCGAGTTCGTAAAACATTTAGTCGGCCTAAGTACGTTTAAAAATCTAGGAAACCGTTGTACGGCAACGTGAGAAGGCAGCCTTCACTGTATCCTGTTTAAGAAGTTTTGTTCAGGTCTGTTGGCCATTTTGGCAGTTTACATAGTACTATGTATTAAAGAGACTGATTTGGCATTACTGTTAGATGTTTTGTTTGGGTAAGCTTGCCATAGTCCTTTATACGGCAGTGTGCCAAGTCAGCATTATGTACTAAAGTTGTTGCCGCATTATTTCTGGAAGGAATTTTCTGGAAGGTAGGCTTACCATAGTCAGATTCAGCACTTGCGCATCTCTTGTTTAATTATGACGGCAAGTATTACTAGCTAACGTTGAATAGTTTTTTTTGTCCCCTGTCCTATGCAAAACATCCAGGAAAGTGGGTATTTTAAAACTACCTTTCGCTGGAGTATTGTGAGCTCATCCCTAGCAATTTCAGCTTTTTTTAAGGAATTTTTTTTGTTTTTATTATTTTTTTTTGTCATAAAAGTTGATAAAGAGTCTTTAGAAGAAATAAATACTAAATTGTTGATAGGAGGAAAAAAGTCCTGTGTGAATTTGTCCCCTTTGGATGCTCAAGAACCAAACTCGTTTTTTTTTTCATTTGGTGGTTTTTGTGGAATTTCGAAATAATGGTAGGCCTATGTGCTAGACAGAGTCGGACTGGGTAGGAAAGGGCGCCTGTGCCATTTATCGAAATTTACAGGAAACTGATAAAATGATGGTGCCTCCAAGAATCTAGTTGTTTTGGGAAGCGCTCTAAGCTATCCCTTTATGTTGTACTGCGACCACCTGTTTCTTCCCAAACCAAGAACTGCTTTTTAGAACAGGTGCGCTTAGTTATTTACAAAAAAAGTCTGTAACGTTGACGCTCATTACTGTGGAACACTGCATTAAATTTACTTCCAATAGAGTGGAAATTTTCCATATTACGCTTACTTCCACACTCCAGATAGTTCCTTATCTAGCAAATTTTCGACTACACGCTGCAGTCTTCTTCTGCATTCAGTAGTTTTCTCAGATCGACTCCAATTAGGTTAGACACTTGAGGGAAGGAAGGGCCCTGTATATTCATCAGTGGTACGTAGGTTTGCATCCGTATTTATTAAGGACAGAAATCAAATCGAATGAAAAGGGAAGATACCTGTCCTATTCTGGTTCTGAGGGGTGCTAACTAGAAAAGTTGGACT
>JAHWFP010172141.1:0-17253 GCA_023313725.1 Lithobius niger
CCCAGATCTAACTAAGCCTTGGATAATTTTTTGTGACGCATCTGGCTCTGGAATTGGGTCGATTTTAGCCCAAAAGTCTGATAAAGATGACTCTTATGTTACCGTTGACATGACTTCTCGCAAACTCTCAAACGCGGAGGCTCGGTACACGACGAGCGAGAGAGAACTTCTTGCGGCAGTACATGCTCTGAAAAAGTGGCGTCACCTAGTGGAAGCCCAGAGCGTTACGATTGTGACTGACCACTACCCACTTTTGCTTATGGACACCAAAAAGAATAATAGAGGTCGCATCGGCCGTTGGCTTGTGTTTCTTTCCTCCCTGGAAGCAAAGCTTGTTTTTCAGAAGGGAATTTACAACGGACCCGCCGACGCCCTCTCCCGCTTGTACGAAAATGAATTAAATCCTGATGAGGAAAGGATTAATCCTCCCTTGATAGAGGTTAAAATTCCTAACCTAGCTGATCCAGTGTATCTTTTCAACAACGATTGCTTCAATTGTAATGTCGATGTTGAACAACTAACAATACCAAAGTTGGCTGAAGAGACTGCAAAGGATCCGTTTATGCGGACTCTCGCTCTAGCTCTTCAAGGGAAACCTTGGAAAGCTTCGTCGCCTGCAATTCAGCGTTTTGTCGACAAATTTTCCGAAACTTGTGTATACGACGATGGTATAATTTACCGTGAACTTGCTGTTGACCCGGAAGAGAGTTCCAATCTAAAGATTTTTGTGCCGCGCTCCTTACAGCGCCAGGTTTTGGAGCTGCACCACAGCACGCTCCCGGGAGGCCATCATGGGGCTCGAAAGACTCTTGGCAGAATACAGAAGATCCACTATTTCCCAAGGATGGCTAAACTCGTGCAACGTTTCGTAAAAACTTGCCGTTCGTGCCAGCAATATAAAGGCCACGGCGCACGATGCGTTGCTGGGTTGAAGACCATCCCTCTAATGAAACCTTTTCACACACTACATCTTGATTGGAAACAAGGTCTTCCCATGACAAAAGCTCCAGCAAAAAACCGGAACATCCTAGTGGTTTCTGATCTTTTTTCAGGATTTTTGTTAGCTTTCCCTTGCAAGAGATTTGATGCAAAAACGCTAGTAACCCTACTGATAAAACAAGTTTTTCCCATCTTCGGGCTACCGCGCGTCATAACGTCCGACAGCGGCTCGAGTATGGTGTCCCTGGTAACCAGGGAGTTGTACCGACGTTTCGGGATTAAACAACGTGTTACAACCCTTTATCACCCGTCAAGTAACTCACCCGCAGAATTACAGTGCAAAAAGTTAGGACGCATGATTGCACAATTTTGCGGTGAACACCCACGAGATTGGGATGAGTTAATTCCTATGTTCGTAATGAGCCTAAACTCGTCGATTGACACAAGAACTGGCTGTACTCCTGCCTATCTAAATTTCGGCAGAGAAATCGACATAGGAATTGAACCCCCAATTTCGGAGGCACTTGACCAACCTGTAGCGTTATGGGCAGCAAATTTGTCTTCAAATCTACGTAAGGCGATCGCACGTATACGTCGTATTAGACATTCTGACAGAAAATACACTTATGACAAATTTAATGAACGTTTTCCGAAGCCTATGGAATTTGAAGTCGGATCGAAGGTCTGGGTGCGAAGTCACTTTCTTTCCGACAAAGCCAGTTATTTTGCCCGGAAATTGCAACCACGCTGGGTCGGACCGTTTATAATTGCTGAAAAAATTTCTCCCCTGGTATACAAAGTACGTGAAGAAGCAACAGGGCTCTTGCAGAAAGGTTTTCAGCATATTAATAACCTACGTCCAGTTGTGGATGAAATACCCGGTGAATTCGACTAATTTGAATCTGCTTGGAATTGTCATAATGGAATTTTTCTTGTGTTTGTCTTTTGTGTACAAGTAGGAATTTTTGTTGTCACGTGTAAATCCAACTGTGGGACCTGGACCAACTTTATTTTCCATTTGTAATGAATAAGTATAAAGACTAAGGTGAGTTCATAAGTTGAGAAATGTTTGAAAAAAAAAATACTCATTTTATTATTTTCGTTCAGACTCATCATTTTTGTTTGCTCAAAATTTGCACCTCATCATTTGCAGCACAATTCCGGCAAAACAATCAGCCGTGTTTGATATTGTGCTTTTAGCCCCCTGACACACCTAAGAAAAATCCTCCCAAACCTCCCTTACAACAAGTTTTAGGTTAGCCTTAATCAAAATTGCAGGTCAATCCACGAACGTGCTACGTTTTACAGGGCCGTACAGAAGAATTCAGTTAATTGGAACTCTTCCTCTCTGTCAGTCTCTAAAAACGCCATGTTCAGATGGGTTCAGCTGCTGGAAGGCCAAAATTTAATGAAATTTGACACCCCTCCAGGTCGGCGTTAAATCGCGCTGGAAGAGGACAATTGTTGTTAATTAGCCTAATTAGATCAATCATTTGGTGGCTGACTAAAGCGTCAAATCGCGGGCCCCAATTAATTCACTGTTTTACGATAACAATTTAATCACTGGCTAGGCGTTAAATCGCGGGTGATATTTGTACATCGTTTCATTAGGCTCGGCTATCGCCACGTTACATAATAGAGTGGCAAGTGTTAGGTTTTGTAATCGCGCCTTATCATGACTTGTTGTAGATCAGGAGCCTGCAACTAACAATTAGGTTCATCATTTTGGAGTCCATTTACATTTAATAGGGCGTCACACAATCATCGGGGCGCTTAGGTTCCAGTAACATTTCATCATTTTACTTCCAATTACTAAAATGAATAACCCTTTTTTTTGAGTCTGGCACTAGCTTAGGTCCCCTATTATTTCTTTGGGTTCGGGCAGAGAACAAGCTGCTATCAGTTCGGGATCAATATCATCCACACTTCTGCTTAGGCCGGGCCTTGGTCAAATATGTATCACCAACTTTGCATGTCAAGGGATCTCGCCGCTTAGGCTTGAGTAACCGGTCCAGACCCGTGCCAGGATTCAGGCGACTGTATAGTTTCCGTTTACGATCTTGATTGTGTCGCTGGGGCAATAACTAAGCATGAACTGGCGACGCCCGGTGCTATGGCCCATAGTAACCAGAAGTGTACTTGGTGGTGCCTTGTTGAATCCCCGCTTAGTATTCCCTCCACTCCTTTTGTCCCATTTTGCAAAAACCTTGCCTGAAATTGATTGGCAGGATTAACTCGTCCAATTTTTAGCACAGTGGAATGCCTAAAATTTTATCCTTTTTTCCCCTAACTTGTAAAACTTAGTTTTTTTTTCCATTTCTATTCGATAATAGCTTTCCATTTCAAAGCTTATGGATTCAGTACCCAAACAATTCACTACGTCTTGAGACTTTAATAATGTGGTAACTTTTGTTGTTAAATCGAATGTACTTTTAGTTTATTTACATCCTATGTTATTACTGCATTGTAGTTCATCTGTCAAGGATCCTTTTAGAATTTATTTCCACTTTTAAGGATAACGTACACGGCTTACGTCAGATGGTAATTTAAATTTTTTTTTCTCCCCCTTCCTTTTGGTCTCAGCCTTCGACGTCCCTTCTGAGACCAGAAACCCAAAATTGTCTCCGTTTCACGGCATTTCAGCCGCCAATTTTGGGTTTCTTGAAGGGCCGCCATCTTTTTGTCATCCCAATATTTTCCATTCAGAAATTTTTCCTGTAACGGTTTAACAACAACTTGGTTTACCACTTTGCCGGAGAAATTTAGAATTTCTTCACAACTACCGGATTATGAATTTTTTTTGTTGGAGGAAAAGTAACTTTTTCTTGCGTGCAAAACGGCACCAAGATTATTTAGCTTTTATGAAATCATTTAATTCTTTAAACGACACTCGTTTGGTGCAAATAAGAGGCTACTTTCCGAGGGCTTGAGGTGAACTTTTTAAAAATTTTTTATCTGTGTCACACTTGACCCTTAGCCAATGTGTCCATGAAATTTATACCAATTTCTACGTGGCATTTTAAAAGAAAACTTTGGTTAGCGGAGTCGAACCCTTTTCTTATTTTGCACCACATCAAAACGTAGTGAAATCTAGTAACCTAGGAATGTAATTTTTTTTAAAAGTGTATATGATTGTGGACTGGAGGACCTGGTGCTGCCCCCTAGGTAAATCATTTAGGTTATCTCTTTTATCATGTTTATTTTTTAACTCTGTAGTAAATTCTGATATTTATATCTACATCACATTTTTCGATTATGATATAACTTGTGTTAAAACAATTTGTCGTTGCTGCACCAGACCACCTCCAGTTCAACCAGTTTTCTCACCTTGTCACACGTTTAATCCATACAATTTTTTTTTTATGTCAAAATTTCTTGTACGACCGCTGAATGGGGTCAGCGGATTATTCTTCCCCCGCCCCCAGCTTCTGCAGCACCCGTCCTGTGGTGCTGCCATTATCAAGATCAGTGGTAGCTACAATACCGATCAAGTTTTGGGCTTACTACAATCAACTGTAAGACCAACTGCAAGACCAACTCATTATTGCCAACAATTCGGCCATGTTAAAACCATTTTGTGTAACAACTTCAATGTAACAACAGTCCCTTTGCACAATTTGTAACCCACACCATTGTATCAGGGCGTGGAGGTCTTGGTGACTTGATGGCCCGTGCGCCCATGGCTTGGTGCTGGCATTCCAATTTCGGCTCCCCACCGATCAACATCACTTTTGGGTCCTCAACCTAGAAATTGCCCCCGAAATTCGCCCAATTTGCCATGCCCAAAACCTACGGCAGTTGCCATCAAGTCTCAAGCCACCAAGCCCCGTGAATCAAGGCGAGCAATAACAACATCCTTATGAAACTGGACCACTGCGTTGGCTGGCTTATTTGAACATCATTGGTATGGACAACTTTAGGCTAAAACTCCGTTAGGCTGGAGCGAGGGTTGAGGGGCTGAATCCCACCAAGTCTCCCTCCAACTGTGACGACCTATCACGTGACTGGGCTGGTCCACTCAGAAGGCCAGAGATCCGTGCTTCTCCTTGGTACTTAGTGGCTGACTCACGATGACATCACGGCAAACAGCCGTGGCTCGTGGTATAGGGGAGATTGCATTACAAGAAGGAATGCTATAAATTGCAGGTAAGGTATATTTTCAGTTAGGCAACAGAAACCAAAATTGAACGGGTGCCCCTGGTATTTAGAAGTTTTTACTTCTTCGCGGAAATAGTTAATCCTGTTTCGACGTTTATAGCATGCAGCTATGAAAGAAGTCGCTTATGGTCACGTCTTGTTTCTTTAAAAAGAAATAGGTTGGATTTTTTTTGGCGAAACAAGACATGACCGAAGAGCCACTTTCATATCTGCTATAAAAGTTAAAATACAATTAACGTTCGCAGCATATGGAAGTAAAAGCAGAAGGAAAAATGGATGTCAAAATGGAAGTAACGTATGTGACTTGTCTAGAAGTAAAAATAGAAGTAAAAATTGGAAGTAATAATGGAAGTAACTTTTATAGAAGTCAACATAGAAGTAATTTTAGAAGTAACTACAAATCTTTCGACGGTAACTTCGACGGTAACTTCTATTTTTGAAGTAAAAAAAAATTAATTCTCAAAGTAAAAATAGAAGTCAATATAGAAGTAATTTTAGAAGTAACTACAAATCGTTGTTACTTCGAGGGTAACTTTATACTTTAACTTTAAGAAGTAAAAAAAATGAACCTATTTTTACTTCTAAATAGAAGTTACCCTCAAAGTAAAAATAGAAGTAACACTTTTAAGAGTGTACCTTCAAAGGCCGATCGTTTTTGGAAACTTGGCGGGTTTTTCTACCAGTTTTGGTTTGGGGTGGTTAATCTGATGAGGCTAAAATATAAAACATAACAATTGATGGTAGTGCCGGTAACGAGAGGAAAGTATGCATCGCTTCTATTTTCATACATTGAAAAATTTCTCCTTATTATTTATTTTTTATCTTTCCAAATTTTAAACACTTTAATCTATTACTATTAATAAATAATAAATAAATAAAAAAGTCAATTTACACTGCAAGTACGCAGGGATGGATTCGGAAGGGGGAAGAGCCACCAACACTGATCCAGGATGGGGATTAAGAACGACGAGAAAATCAGATGGGCCGTTTAAGAAAAGAGTGTAGATTTTCCTCGATAGCCTACAACGAGACAAGGCCAAAGAGGGAGCATTGACGGTATCAAAACCCAGGGCATTCCAAATGTGAGCCACCCTCACAGAAAAGAAATTCTTTCTAACTCTAGGCGAGCGGAGGGAATTGAAAGTTTCCAGTTATGTCCCCTAGTACGGGCAATGGTAGGGGCCAGCTCGAAAAAAATGACATAAAAAAATGAAAGGTAAAATGACGTCAAGTTGCTGGTGGAGTATCTGATAAGTCAAGATAAGGTCGAATATCATCCTTCGAAGTTCGAGTAATTCAAGTCCAAGAAAGTCGAGACGAACACGGTAAGGTTTGTCACGGAGGCCTGAGAGCCTCTTAGTGAAGCGTCTCTGGACAGCTTCAATCGAGTCGATATCACCAAGAAGGAAAGGCTACCAAACGGGAGTTGCATATTCTAGTATCGGTCGGACAACACGTGTCTCATTATTTCCCAATTTGAAACACCGTTCAACCACAGCCAAACGACGATATGCGGATGAACAGATCTGGTGACAATGGGTGGTGAGTTTGCCATCACTGGTAAACGAAATCCCCAGATCTTTCACAATATCATAAGAAGGAAGAATTTTATGATCAAGAGTGTAATGGTTCATTAAATTTCGAGCACCAACGTGAAAAGAGTGACATTTATTAACAGACAGAGGAAGTTGCCAGCATTTGGACCAAAGGTTGACAGTATTTATGTGGGACTCTAGATCCGGAGACTTTCCAGACGAAAAGAGTTCAGCTCCGACCTTCAAGTCGTCAGCAAATTTATAACCAAAAGAGTTCCGGTAATCTAAGAACAGATCGTTTGATTATTTATAATATTTTGTTTCCTTCAGTTGTTAGTTTTTATGTTCGCTATTTTTATAATTTTTATAAAATTTGTATACATTTTACTTACAAAGACGGTACCTGTTACACATTATTAACGACCAAGGGTATATTCACCATTTAATTCATTGCAACATTTGTCTAGCGCACGTCCTAAATTTGAAGGAAAGTGAATGATAACAAGCATATTTTCAAAACGGTAAGCCTAATTTCCAGATGCCATTCCATTACAGATTAGTAGCGACGATGGTACATTCAATGTTTAAACTGGTATCAACTATTTCGTCAACGTTCTAAATTTGAAGGAAACTGCACGATACAAGGCATAACTTAATACTGCCACCGACTTCCAGATGGCACCCATTACAGATTACTAATGGCAAAGGTACCTTCCCTATTTTAATTCGATATAACTACTTCGTCTACATTCAAAATTCGGCACTAAATGTACAATAACAGGGATAATTTCGAAATGGTTGCCTGATTTCAAGATGGCGGCCATTACGCATTAATTACAAATCATGGTACGCAGACCCCATCATAATTCGTTGCAACTGCTTCATCTACGTTTTAAATATGAAGGAAATTGAGATAATAATAAGCATATTTCAATAATGGCTGTCTAATTCAATATGGCACCCATTACGGATCAATAGTGACGATGGCACATCTATTGCTTCAACTGATATAAATTATTCGTCTATGTTCTAAATTTGAAGGAAATCGGACAATAATAGAATAATTTCAAAACTGCCGATTAATTTCATGATTGCTCAAGTTCATTGTTTCATTTGGTATCAACTATTTCATCTACATGTTATAAATTTAAAGGATACTGGATAATATTAAGCATATAATATGAAAATGGCCACCTAATTCCGCCTTTACAAATTAAGAGCAACAATGACACATTTCCTCCTAAATTTAAAGAAAATTGGATAATATTAAGCGTAATTTCAACATTGCTGCCTAATTTCCAGGTGGCACCAATTAGAGACTAATAATAAACAAAACTGGGTCGTTAAATGTTAAGGATCTAAAATTCAAAACATAGAAGGAACACGGAAACACTTTCACAATAAGAGTCTAGGTGTAAAATTTTGTTAGTAACAGATTGATAAGCATTAGACCCATACTACATAGTGATCAACTTAATGATTTAGTACACCAAAATTTGTAAATCTAACTTTGTAAATGTAATTGATTCTAGCTTTTCTTGAAATATCTTTAAAGAAATTTAGGAACTTTATAACTTTATTATGATGTTTGGCATTTGACTTTTGATGCTTTTGAATTTTTGACCATTTTCATAGGAATTTTGTTGACTAAAGGTAATTGATGACAACCATTAATGCTCTCTGCTACGAATACACTATCATGTCACCAAAGTGAAAAAACAATTTTTCAACTTAAACAAAGTAGGAAATGCACTCCTTAATATCATTGGACCATAACATGGGTCTTTGCAGGAGGATCTGTTACAGTTTTTCGTCAAAAACCGGGTAGTGACCAACCTCTTTTTGACAAAATTGTACACCTAAAACCTTACTATCAAGGCTTGCCTGTGTTATTTCTAGATTTTGACTTTTAGACTATTATATTGATACAGCTATAACAGCTATAGGGATACGCATTTGCTTGTTAATCCCTCTTACTTTCATAATTTTAATAAAAAGGTTAAAATGGCCGAAATGGCGGCAATTACAAATTAATAGCGACGATGGCATATTCAGTTTCAGTTGGTATAAACTATAACTATACTGTATCCTTTCTGAATTTGAATGAAATCGGACGATAATAGCATAATTTCAAAATGGCGTGATTTCAAGGTGGTGGCAATTACATATTAATAACGAAGAAGGAACATTCAGGCTTTCAACTGATATCAAATATTTCTTCTACATACTAAATTTTAAGGAAATCGGAATGTAATAAGCATAAATTCAAAAAGACAACCTGATTTCAAGATGGCGGCCATTAAAGATTACTAGTGACGACGGCATATTCACTGTTTCAGTTGGTATCTGCTATATTGTCTATACGTTCTAAATGTGAAGGAAATAGGAGATAGGAAATAGGATGCTAGTAAGCATAATTTCAAAATGGTCACCTTCATTCAAGATGACGGCCATTAGAGATTACTACTGACGATGGTAATATTCTTTGTTTCAATTGATATCAACTATGGCGTCTACGTTTTAAATTTGACCTAATTTCAAAATGGACAACTGATTTCAAAACGGAGGCGTAACAGATTAATAGTGACGATGACACATTCAATGTTTCAATAGTGTCAACTATATCGTCTACATTCCAATTTTGAAGGAAATAGGACGATAATCAGCATAATTTTAAAATGGCCACCTGATTTCAAGATGGAGTCCATTACAGATTAAAGGTGACGATGGCATTCTTTTCTTCAACTGATATCAACTGTATCGTCTCCATTTTAAATTTGAAGCAATTGGATGATACCAAACATAATTTTAAAATGGGCGGGGGGGATTAAATTTGAAGTAATTGGATGATACCAAACATTAAAATGGGGGGGGGGGGCATTTTAAAATGGCCCCCGATCTCAATATGGCGCCTACTAGAGTTAGTAGAGGCGATGAGGCATTTACTGTTTCTCTTGGTATAAACTATTTCGTCTCCATTATAAGTTTGAAGGAAGTCAAACGATAATAAAACAGAATTTAAAAATGGCCGCCCGATTTCAATATAATTACAGATTGAAGTTTAAAGGAAATCGGAGGAGAGTACACATAATTTAAAAATGGCCATCTGATTTCAAGTTGGTGGCCGTTACAGATTAACAGCAACAATGGTACGTTCATGTTTCATTTGATATCAACAGTTCTAACTGCTGGCTCGTGTATGTGCAAAAATCTGAAAGAAATTAGAATATTCTCAGTGGCTGAATTGGGTTAGAAACAAAATACATTCAATCGGAGATTGTAGGATTCCTATCTACACTGAACAGTGGTGCAGTTATACACGCTATTGTGCAAGATTAGCATCTACACTGAATGTTAGGCACCATTCCTATTCAGAACACTGGAACTGCTCCTGCACAAAACACACAACAAACAGCCTACACATTATCATTTAACATTTGTGAGTGTGCCGAACAGTATTCACGAATTTAACAGGAATATTATCTGCACTGACATTAATTTTGTACTGCTTTATGTGCGTTGGGATAATTTGGTTACAAAAAAAGGATTTTTTTTTAAATCAGAAAAATAGCATTGTTTCAGTTAGCATGTGATGGTAAACTAAAATGCCATTGACAGTGCACGTGGCCATATAGGAAGCAATGATATGACCCTATTCCTATGATTTTAGGTAGTGTAATTTGTCACAGGACAGTCTAAAGGTAGATGCCCTCAAGAACAAAAAGTTTTCTTATTTGGTCCCTGTCTGGATCTTTAATTTGGGTGGGTCAAATTTCAAAATTTTTGGACTAGCAAAAAGGCGTTGACTAGTCGAGGCCAGATTCCAAATATGGCCTGGAAATTTTCACTTTTGATGGCGTTCTCAAAGTTGAGATTTTAACACCCGAAGCTAGTCCTTACTAACGCGAGCTATCACCAGTGCTAACAGCGACGATAGCACACTACTTATTTTAATTGGTATCAACCATTTAATCTTTATTCTAAATTTGAAGGAAACAAATAATAATAATAATAAATTTCCCCTCAGAGAGTGGGCAGGACTTAGAAGGGTTCTGAGCCATTGATACCAATCCGTAATTTATCTGGAAGGCAAGGAAGGATAGAAAAAATGTATGGTCGATGCTTCATAAAATCGTTCAGAGGTAAGTTGTCCAATACACGACGTAACCCGACACAGTTGTCATCGAGACTGCCTCGTCAGTCAGAGAGTTTCAAACAGGAATTATTCCAACAGCAAAAAAAATTGTCGGCAGTCCAGACTGTAACTTTGCACCGAGAGCTTCCGAGAGTGGCCCCGAGTCAATTTCATAGGACAAAAATTAAAAAAGGGCAAAGCCACTGACTTTCTTTAGGTTGCTAAAAGAAAATTGGGATAAGATGCACACCAGCGCTAAGCTAATTCATCATTCATTATGACAGCTGATGAAAATGATCAATTTAACTAAATAATGAGGAAACGCACTAAAAACAGCTCAAATTAACTAAAGGCAGTAGCAATGAAAGCGGGCGAATAGGTTTATTCTTGCCATGGTAGCAAAGAAAAACGGTGAGCGGTCGACAATGTGAACGGATGTGGTGGCTATTAGAGCCGAGTTAAACAGTTTCAAACTTGGATGAGTAACAATCACTGCACGCACGATCGTTGTTGCGGGCTTGTCGCGGTTGGTACCAAGACTGCGAAACAGGTAATTCAACCACACTGAGAATAAGAGTGGCACCTCCAATGAAAATGCTGTTTACTTGCCTAACCCAAAAAAAGAAGCCACGTAATATTTGCCAATCTTCCAAGTTGAGATGTAACGCTGTGGTCAATACTAAACATAATTTCAAAATGGTTGCATTATTTTAAGTTGGTGCTGAATACAGGCTGAGAGCGATAATGAGACATTCATTGTTTCAGTTGGTATCATCTATTTCGCCAACATTCTAAATTTGAAGAAAACCAGACGATAATTAACATCCTTTCAAAATGGTCGACTAATTTCAAGATGGCGCCCGAAACTGACTAAGCGCGACAATAACACGTTCATTGTCGCAGTTGGCATCTAATATTTTGTCTACGTACTAAATTTGAAGGTAATCGGATAGTAACGGTAAAATAACGGCTGCCTAATGTCAAGATGTTACCCAGCACATGTTAATACAAACCACGGCACGTGTATTTATTTAAATTTGATTAGCTATTTTATCTATGTATAAAATTTGAAAGAAATTGGAATTTTCCAACCAAACGGAAAAGTTGTAAAAGTTTGTAAAATTAGCATCTACACCGAACAATGGAATGAAATATTCTTATAAAAATGTAATATGAGAAAGTGCCATTACTGACCAGAATCCTTGTGACTGCTTCTTTGGCATAGAACGCTACCAGTGTAATAGTATGGATTAATTAACACATAGTTATTCAGCGAACAATAGTTAATAAGAATAAGAATGTTATCCAAACTGATTTCAACTTTGTATTTCTTTTATGTGTATTTGGAGAATTTGATTATAGTTAGTGATAGAATTTGTTTTTTTTTTAATCGGCAAAATAGCAGTTCCAGTTAGTCCGTGATGGCTTTTTTCTAAACAACTATTTAAGTTAAACTAAATCAATCTTCAAAAGGCATATGCCCACATTAGGAAGATCTGATTTGTGCCCATTCCCATGTAGTCCAGGGTACTTGTATTAACACTGGCGATAGCCAGTGTTAGTAAGGGTCAGCCTAGGGTCTCCGTTGTAAACTCTCAACTTTGAGAGCTTATAACGCCGTCAAAAGTGAACATTTTAAAACCAAATTTGGAATCTATAGCCTCGACTAGTCAAGCCCTCTCTACAGTCCAAAAATTGTGAAATCCGGTCCAGCCAAATCTGAGATCCAGAGAGAGTCCAAATAGACAACTTCTTGTTCTGCTTCTTGTTGTTGTTGTTGTTGTTCTGGGGATACTTTCGTCTGTCCTCTCACAGGTTAAACATCACCACCAAAAATCATGGGAATAGGCTCAAATCATAGCTTCCTATGCGAACATGTGCCTTTTCAAAGTTATTTTAGTTTAACTAAAGTAGTTAGAAACAAGCCATCACGTGCTAACTGAAACAATGCTTTTTTTGCTGATTAAAAAACAAATTCTCCCTACTGTAACGGAATTCTCCCAAAGTACGATAGGGAGCGTTAACAAATTATGTAACCCCTGGAAGAAGAGTTCAGCAAATGTGTTACCATCTGTTACGATGGGGAGGGGAGTATGATGAAATTGTAAGTAACACACTAATTGTTTGCTACATTTTTATCTACATTCTTTTAGCTAAACTATTTTTCTCACATCTGTTTAACGACTTAATTTTTTTTTTACAAATATCTGGTCCTTGCACCCCTACGTATTACGACTGCTCATAAAAACGAATTCAATTAAAAAAACCTATACAACTGGAGGGTGGTGGGATGGGGGGGGGAGGGCTAGAAAATGTTACGTATTTTCAGGTGGAAAGGGTCAAGCCAAGTGGCACATTGGTGTTACAAAGGGGAACGGGAGTCTAAATTGCTAAAAAAAAAAGTGTTCCGTAATTTGTGAACGCTCCCTTATGTCGGCGTAGATAACATTCCAGCTGGATTACTGAATACTGTTCGGTACACTCACAATTCCTACTTGTTAAATGTAGTAAGGTAGCGTTCTGTGCAGGACCAATTCCTAACGTTCCACGTAGAAATGGTGCCTCACATTCAGGGTAGATACGAATCCTACACCATAGCATGTATAATGGTTTCACTGTTCGGTGTAGATAGGAGTCCTATCTCCGGATGAATATACTCTTTCTTACCTACGTGTAGCACGGGGAAAATTCCTGTTTCTTACCGATTTTGCACATAGACGTGCAAGCTATTAGGTGTTGTTCTCTTTTTTTTTTAGGGTCGTCAGCTCTTAGTTGATACTAATCGCCAGCGTTAATAGTAAACATGGAACTGCAGTGTTTTGGTTGTTCCTTTTCTATTTTTTTCCAACTAAGGAAGTATTTGACGAAACAAATACTTCACCCTCTTTTTTTTTGGGGGGGGGGAGGCAGGGGACAGGGGAAGGAAGGAATTACAAACCGCTCCTACATTTTTTTCCAAATAAGAAATAGACGATAAAACAGTTTTTTTATTTGGAGGGGGGGGGGGGGGCTAGGGTTGCTTCCTACTATTTTTTTTTCAAAATAAATGTTCCGTGCAGGAAAGACGCCTCACATTCAGTGCAGATTCGGACTCTACATCGTAGCGTGCATATACCCCACTATTAGGTGTAGATGGATCCTCCTATCTCCAGATGAATTTACTGCCACTGGGAAATTCCGATTTCTTTTGGATTTTGCACATGGCGAAGTAGCTATTAGTTGATATCAAATGAAACAATGAATGCACCATAGTCGCAGTTACACTGTAATAAATGGCATCTTGAAATCAGGGCCATTTTGAAATTATGCGTATTATCGTTCGATTTCATTCAAATTTAGAACAGGTACGAAATAGTTGATACCAAGTGAAACAGTGAATATGACATCGTCAGTAGTAATATCTAATCGCCATCGTCTTGGAATTGGGGATCCATTTTTAAATAATGCGTATTGTCCCATTTCCTTCAAATTTAGGACGGAGACGATACAGTCGATCCCACGTAGAACAGTGAACGTGACATCGTTACTAGTAATTTCTAATGGCCACCATTTTGAAATTTAGTGGCCATTTTGAAATGATGCTTATTATAGCCTGATTTCCTTCAATAAAAAAATTAAAAACGTGAAAGAAAAATTAAAAAGGAAGTTTTACTCAAAGTCTAAGGTGGGTGTATAGTGCATTCTTCTCGGTGCAGGCAGTAGCCTACCGTCAGCTGCACTGTTTTATAGTTTAGGTACAATTCTAAAAGTAACAGGTATTAATAAACAAAAGACGGAACGTTAAATGTTAAGAGTAAGGGTCTAAAAGTCAAAACCTAGAAGGAACACGGACAAGCTTTGACAGTCAGGGTCTAGGTGTAAAATTTTGTCAGTAAGAGGCTGGTAAGCATTAGACCCTTACTATCCGGTAGCCAGCTTTCGTCCTTAAGAATAGGAAAGCGGTAAATTTGACGAAAAACTGTAAATCCTCCTATAAAGACTCATGTGATGATCTAGTGGTAGTATGGTGTACGTTTCCTGCTTTGCTTTATGTTGAAAAGTTTAATTTTCGATTTGGTAATATGACAGAACATACACAGTAAAGAGGATTATTGGTTGTCATCAGTTACCTTAAAATCTATGAAATTAGTATAAAGGCAGCTGTAAAGAAAGTTCTTTAAATATATTTCAAGCACTAAAATCTGTTAAATCCGTACATGCACACTTGCCATCCGAATAGGCTAGAATTAAATTTACAAAGTTGGATTTACAAAATTGGCTTGATAAACCATTAAGCAAGTCGTGTTAGTGGAGATGCGTTTCCTACTTTGGTTTAGGTTGAAAGTTTTTTTTTTTTCGATTTAGTAACATGATACCATATTCGCACCAGAGAACATTATTGGTTATCCTCTACCATAATGTACGAAAGATAATCAAAAAATTCTAAAGCATCAAAACACAAATGAGAAAATTCACAAGAAAATTATATTCCTAAAGTTCCTTAACGATATTCTGAGAACAAAGAAAACCTGCTACAACCGTTGATACACATTCTCTGTCCGAATAGACTAGAACTAAGCTAGCCACCGGGTAGTAAGGGTCTAATGCTTACCAGCCTCTTACTGACAAAATTTTACACCTAGACCCTGACTGTCAAAGCTTGTCCGTGTTCCTTCTAGGTTTTGACTTTTAGACCCTTACTCTTAACATTTAACGTTCCGTTGTTTATTTATTAATAAACATTTTTGCGTATAGAGAATTTGTTTGCAAACACAAGTTGCATATGGAATGATTGTAAAAAAAAAAAAAAGTTGGGTGATCGCGCCTCACCCACACGTTTTCGATTTGGAGGGAAAGGGGGCACACTGCCACTACATCTTTAATCTACAAATACGATATCTCGGATTCAATGGGTCCAAATTGGTTCATTTTTTTTTTAATTTAAAGGTAACTGATAGAGGAATTTATAATTTTCCATGACTTATGACAATCCCGGCAGCAGTTTTGCAGATCAACAGAAAATTAAATTAGAAATCTTGCATGTAAAACAACATAACAGCATTTCAGCTATAAAATTTTGCATTTATTGGCTAAATGGTTGGCATGTAACTTATTCATCTATTTAATTAAAAAAAAGAACCAAATTGGACCAATAGGAGCCTAGATATCGTTTGTAGACGCGAGACATGTCAATTGAACTGGTAGTTGCAATTCCTGCCACTACTCACTCAAAGCGCCATAGTTGCAGTTATAAAGCGCCATAGTTGCAGTTATTTTTGTTTATAAATACTGCTCATTTGATTTTCCCATCACGCTTGCGCAACAATGCAAACGTCCGTGGCAAACGCGCGGATGAACATTTTCCTTGTTAATTGCTAATTAAAGGTGGTGACTCAACTACCAGACTGTGCAGGAGTTATGGGTAGTATAGTGTCTTTGTTTTAGACTTGTGACTATCGTATCGTTCGAAGTTTAGTCAAACAAGTGACATTTCATAATGTTATTTTAATACTGAAGGATAATGTGAGCTACTATGATTTAATTTTAGGTTGTTAAAAGAAAATTGGGATGAGATGCACACACCAAAACTAAGCTAATTCATCATTCATTATGACAGCCAATGAAACTGCTCAAATTAACTAAATAATGACGAAACACAATAAGAACGGCTCTAATTAACTAAAGGCGGTTGCAATGAAAGAGAGTGAGTAGGTTTATTCTTGCGACGGTAGCAAAGAAAAAGGGCGAGCGGTCGACAATGTGAACGGAAGTGCAGGCTATTTATTTATTTATTTATTTATTTATTTATTTATTCATACTTCAGCTGAGTTACAGCCGAGTTAAACAGTTTCAAAGTTCGATGAGTAACAATCACTGCATGCACGATCGTTGTTGCGGACTTATCGCGGTTCGTACCAAGACTGCGAAACAGGTAATTCAGCCACCCTGAGAATAAGAGTAGCACCCTCCAACGAAAATGCTGTTTACTTGCATAACCCCCCCCCCCCCCCCCCCCAAAAAAAAAAAACCACCTGGGGTTCCAAGGGAGGGGGAACAGGGATGAGCGTTATTCAGACCACTTAATAGGGGTATCGGGGGAAGGGGGTGCGGGAGGAGACAGGGCGAACGAGGGGGATCTGACCACACAATGGGGGAATGTGGGGGCAGGGAGGTGCGGAGAGGGCCGGCGGAGACCGTTTTCAGTTCATATGCCCAGTAAGTATTCGCTCATGCATGCGGGAACCAACTGGACCCGGCGTATGTATACCGGGGGGTACAGCTAATTACCCTTAAAATACTTAAAATAGATATAGTTGACAGTGGCACGAGCGCCCAACACTTGAACACGTGCGTTATTCGCAATGTTAAAGATAATTTAATACTGATTACATTAAATTGAAGAAAAAATTCAAAGCAGCTGCTGCCATTCGGAATAACATTGTGCTAAATCATTTTCACTTAATGATGGAGGTATAAGTAATGGTTATAGTGATACTTTTACAACAG
>JAHWFP010172144.1:4842-16521 GCA_023313725.1 Lithobius niger
TAGTGATATCATTCAACCAGGGAAAGGCCGCCAAGGTTCATCCTATTTGGGAAACTTTTTTACACCAGTTTTTACACCTTTTTACACCAGTTTTGGTTTTACACCAGGGCGGCTTTTTACACTAGTTTTGGTTTTGGGTGGATATCACAACTTTCATAGGACTGTGCACTTACAAAAGGCTACAACATATTATCTTGTATATCAAAAACCAAAACTGGTAAAAGGAGCCGCTAAGTTCCGAATGGTTCGGCCCTTCGAAGGAGTGATATCAACACATCAAAACATTCGCCAAGTTAATCGTACCGCTTAATAGTTCGAAGGTTAAATGAAAACTAGAACATTGCTACTTTCGGTAGCAATGTTCAAGTTTTCATTTAACGTCCAAAGTATTATTCGGTACGATTAAGTTGGCGAATGTTTTGATGTGTTGATATCACTCCTTTGAAGGGCTGAACCATTCGGAACTTGGCGGCCCCTTTTAACACTTTTAGTTTTTGACATGATATCACTCCTTTTTTTTTAATTGTGTATTAATTCAAATCCACTACCCTGCAGGTGAGTAATAAAGTGGCACGTCAACAAGAAATTGGTTTTCAACAATTTGCTACTACCTTTTACCTATAGGCCGAACCATTCTTACCGTAGTAACCTCTTTATAGGTTTTTGGTTTGGTTTTAATTTTGTTGTAATTTGTTTTATTTAGTTAGTTTTGGTGTGTTGATATCACTCCTTTGAAGGGGCGAACCACTCTCTACTTGGTGGCCTCTATACCAGTTTTTGGCTTTGTTTATTTTGCTTTGTTTTTACAGTTGTTTTATTTTTCGTGAATTGGACGTGAATACAATTTCTTTGCAACGTTGTTTAGATTTATCGTGATACACTAGTGTGCGTCTAGGCACGCACGTCAGTATACACGTTCTCATTGTCCGAACTTCGGCCGTCCAATGAAAGAAGATGCCGACAATACTAACAATGGTTATAACAATATTTTCGAACTTAGCGCCTTCCCACGCCATTCCCGTTACGCCCCCAGGCTCCAAACCATAAAAGGTACACAGTTCGTATTGTACTGCACCCATTTGTCCAATTTCATAGCTTTCGTTATCTCGGTATCGAAGAATAATCTCCGTATGGGACTTAACATGGGGTTGAGCGGACTAGCTAGCTATAGTAGTAACACATTTTCAACGTTATTGAGGGTAAGATTTTGCATTGAAAGCAGCTTAGCTGCCATTCCTACACGAGTTAATTTTTGTCAGGTGGGTCATTGCTCTCGATTTCAACACAATTTAAGCTTTTGTACCGCATCATACACGGCGATGGCCGTGTATATTTATGATTGAAGTCATCTCTCCAGCAAAGCTAAAACTATTAATTTCTCCGTTTCTATTCAATATATTTCGACCAAACTTGGCCAGATAGTCGATAGTAACTTTTTCCAACTTTACACCAACTTTTATGTAATTCCGTGCAAGAGTAAAAGTAGGGAGCCACACGTAAACTTGAAAACTGTTCACTTGTTGTTGTTGTTCTTGTGTGACACGGTTTCAGAAAAAACTACTGCACCTACCTAAAATCTGAAACATGATCTTAGCCAGAAATTTCCCTGGGCTTCATCCTCAGAGAAACCACTTTTTCGATTGGTCGATCTATTCCGGAGTTACGGGTTCCTGAACGATCATTTTGATTGTTTTACATTGTTTTAACCATTGTAATTTGGGAACAATGCCACTCAGCAAACTCCAGATCCATTCTTCGTGTACGTGTTATGTCTTTGCTAAAAAGTTCATTGTTGAAGGTCAAAATGAAAGAATGACTGGGCTGCTGCTCAAACTGGTAGGACCCTGTTCTACGTTCAACCAACATGCTGCACTAGGTCTGTTTTGGACTTGATGTTTCTTTGGGAAGCGAAATTGCTCTCGAGGTTGCGTACAGGTCATTCTCTGCTCCGTGCTCACCAGTTCAGGTTTGGGTGGGTGGGCTCACCGCTTTGTGACTTGTGTGGTGTGGATGTCACCCCGGAACATTTCTTGCTTATTTGTCGAAAATATGTGGCTCACAGACGCCTATTTACTATGTGGACTTCGCGCGTGCCTGGACTTCGGGGTGCATTGTCTCTCGGCACTGGGAGGGATGTGTTGTCGAGATTGAGGGCTGTTGCGCGGTACTGTGTTAGGACGGGTGTTCAGCTGTGATCAGCTGGGTGTTTGGCCCCTGGGTCTTGCTACTTTTTTTTCTTCTGCTTTTGGCACTCTCTTGGCTCTCCCGGCTCTCCCTTCTTCAGTGTGCAGGATGTTACTGTTTGTACACAGTGGAAAAGTTTTATCCAATGGTTCCGGGGTACAGATTTTCTAGAACCAGTGCAGCAGTGGCAGTATTGGCTCATTGGTGAGGGTTCTGTGTTGTGTTTTGGTTGTGGTAATTTGGGGGTTTGTGCACTTGTTCAGGAGTGTGTGTGTGCTTTCGTGGGGAAACTGATACAATGCTTCCACTCGGATTTAGACTTAATGTACTTGTACACAGTGGAAATGGACAGTGCAATGGTTTGGAGGTAGACAGTGTCAAGGACCAGTGTGGCAATGACAGTCGTCATATGTTTAGTGGCTAATCCGTGTAGTTGTGGAATAGTAGTAGTGTTGCGTTTGTAATTTGTAATTAGCTATAGTACAGGGTACATGGCTCAGGGCCACAACCCTTAATAAATAAATTGAATTGAAAGAATCCGGTAACCTGGTGCTTGGTAACCTGGTGCCATTGTGCTTCAGACTGGATTGGTTCAGTGCAAGTGTGTGTTTTTGATTGTACTGATGCAGTTCGTGGTTCTGGGGTGTGGTGTTTGTGGTTTTAAGGTGCGGTGCACAGTAGTTGATGTAGCAGGCCTGGTGTTGGGGCGCATGGCGTGTTGTCAAGGCCTCAAATAAATCAGTGACCGAAAGAATCCGTGAAGAAGTTAAGCAGCATTGGGCTACATTGATACTTGGGTGGGTGACCGCCTGGGAATCTGGCTGTTGCAGACATAGGGCCTTAGGGCTTCGGGCAGATGACCAGGAGTGGTTAACGCTCGTTAAACCCTTTGCTCCTTTAAACCCTTTTTGAAAGAATCCGTGTTTCAGCTAAACGCATATTGATTTAAACCAAACTAAGCTACGTTGTTAATTTCGCGGACGGGCCACGTCCTCGAAATTGGCAGCTAGAAACGGTAGGATGGCGTATTCATTTCGTAAATGCAGGCTTTCAGAGCTGAGTTGAAGTGTTTCAAAGTGCGCCAGCAACAATGCATGCACAAACCTTTGTAGCACGACGCCATAGCCGTACAAAAGGTACACGAATTACTAACAAAATCATCAAGTGTGCCGTAAAAAATTGGGTTATATGATTGAAGTTTCACTTTACTTGTTAAAATGTACACGGATAAAATTTGGATGATTTTTAATAGAAATAATCAAATGTACAATTGAGAAAATTGCATCTGTTTAAGTGCTGTTGTGCTTTACCTATCATATATTTTAAACGTAAAGCATAACAGCACTTAACCAGATGCAAATTTTCTCAATTGTACATTAGATTATTTCAATTAAAAATCATCCAAGTTTTATCCGTGTACATTTTAACAAGTAAAGCGAAACTTCAATCATATAGCCCCCTTTTTTACGGCACACTTGACGTTTTTGTTAGTAATTATGATTTTAACTTAAGTAACTGAAATGTGCTCGACTATGCTTCAAGACATAAGACACTGACGCTATGGCGTTGCGTTACAATGGTTTACAACCTCGACAATTGACTTGATGTGATATTTGTTGTGATGTTTGTTGCCTAACTTGGCGCGACACACTAGCGTGTGTCTAGATCTAGCGTTGCAACGTTTTATCTGAAAAAGTTATCTTAAAGGGTTACAACGTCTTATCTTAGCTAGCGTTACTAACTAGAGACTAGCTAGTGACTAGCTAGTTACTAGTCAGTAACGTAAAAACAACGTTATTGACGCATCTTTCTCTCTAGGTGGATGGTGGACACTCATCCTTTAACTTTTAGATTTTCTTTATCTCTGACCCTTCCCCTTACATTTACCACAATTTGAAAGATTTCTGCTCATTGGGATTTATTCTCAACATGCCAAAATATGCTTTTAGTTGCGTCAGTTAACATACACATGTCTACTAGTGAAGCCATCAAAGGGTCAAAGGGTTTTTAGCGAGCGTTAACCGCACCCAGTCATCTGCCCGACGAAGCCCTAAGGCCCTAAGCCGTCTTTTTACCATTAACAATCAATTTTCTAACAATCGGATGTCTACAATGGGATGATCTACTGTTACTTGGCGGCTACTCGCTAGCGTGTGTCTAGATTCAGCATTTTCATAAACTCTTCGACAACTCAGCGCTGAAGCTCCACCTTATCAACGTAGTTCGCAAACGCACCGTGAATTTGACGATATGTTACCGTGGCACCACTGCTGAAGCATAGCACTCATCGGCTGCAGAATGTGATTGTTGCGCTTATTCCACCAACTAAAGATTCTATGGTTTCTATGTTGTATAGGTTAAGGTTTTATTAGCAAATTTATCAGGGCGTAAGACCATGGGCCACGGCTCTAATACACAAATCCAAATCCGACTAAATATTAGTGGACTAGCAGTTGTACTTTGCTAGGAATATTATGAAGACGTAATTAACAAATGGGTGAAAGTGTCACCACACAGAGGATCCCCACAAAACTAAAAAAGGTATCCAGTCACTCATCTTTAAGAAATAAATGCATTTAAAGGGATATTCCTCCCAGCGCCATTTTGATCGATCCTTCACATCAAGTACGGCCCAAAAGGTCTATTTACTTACCGTTAGTCTTTCCCTTGCTGAAAATCCGTCTTAAAATGTGGCGTATACGAGATTTTCTGTTGAATATTGGGGAACTTTATTTACGTTATCCCAGAACGAATATGATCCTTTGCGTGCTACAATGACCGAAGTTTTATCTGTGTGTGCGCAGTACTAATTATTAACCGTTTGCTAATAATTACTATAGATCAAAACTGCATTAAAATTTAAAATTAAATATTCCAATAGATCGCCGAAGCTAAATTATACAACACTAGTTTAGAAAATTATAAATTGTGATTTTAAAATATGAGAATCATTCTGGTTTATGACGACACAATTAATGCGTTCACGCTGGCTTGTCTATTAGACGCAATGCTAGCTGAAATAGTAGCTTCGTTTTTCGCTGCGAGGAACGAAGCTACTGTCTAAGTTGATCTTGACTATGGTAAATGCTCGGATGCGATCAGCGCGTAGGTGTTATGAGGCAGGCGGTGTGTTGCTTTAATGCATTATACTGCTTAGTAACGGGCCTTGACAATGAAAGCGTGGCTGCTGAGTATCTCAGGAGAACAGGTAATTAATGGGGAGCCTCATGAACGTGCATCATATTCCACCGTAACATGCATCGAGTCCGTTCATAAAGTGTGACGTCACTTTTGGTGGAATGGGTCGGTTTTTGTGTAATCGGTTGGTGAGTTTATTATAATGCTCATTGTAACGGTCATACCAGTGGTACCTAGTAGGTCCTACTTATTATTTTTAGCCATTCAAAGAATGGGTTGTGATGACTTCCTCGCAAGCAAATTCTGGGGAAAAAAACCATGGACAATAGCCGGATTGTCCTCCGACTCTTGGCCAATCAGCATTTCCGCGAGGTTAAACTCATCACCGCTGGTTTTTGGGGGATTTCTTACATGCTTCGCTTAACGGAATCCAGATATTCACGCTGGAGAAGTATTTAAAAAGATCCGGTAGGATAACAAGAGACCCTCGGTACATACAGTTTATTCAGCACAGGCAGTTTCGTCCGTCTTTTGTCGATATTCTTCAGTTTGATCAAATCGTTGATTGCAAAGAGCTACGCGCTGTGACCGTGGGCACCTAGACCAATGACTCATTCGTCGTTTCTTGAATAAATTGTATGCAACGAGGGTCTCCAGTTGTCTTACTTTTTTTCTTTGCACCCATCGTTGGATCTTTCTCCCCAGAGAAGTAGTGGGGAGAATTGGTCATCATTTTATTGTGAAAGTACTGCCTCGCATTCGCAGAACGTTTTTTTTTTTTAAATGGACCATCGAAAGATGGAAAATGGTGAATCCTTTTACACCGTTTTGTCAAAATTAACTTCTTATAATAATTGAAAAAAGCGTTTCATCAAAGTAACAATCTACCGGAATTTAGTTATTTTTCCTTGATTCAGGGAACTGATGGATACTATTATCTACGAAAACCGGACCTTGGGGCTTCACTCTCCGCTTTAATTTTGGAACCTTGGTGCTTTTGTCCTGAATCCAGGCCCTATGGGCACTTGTAATTTCATTTTTGGGACGTTATTGTCCCCTTTGCCCTTAAATCCGCGACCCTGGGAAAGTTTTGCTAACAATTTTGTGATCTTAGTGTTGCTTTTGTTCTTAAAACGGGTCTTTTGGAGTTTTGCCTTCAAGTTTGGTAAGTTAGTGTCGCTTTCGTCATGAAATCGAATAACTTAACGACACTTTTACCTTCAATTTCCGGACCTTTGTGCCACTTTTCTTCTTGCCCCTTCCCCATTTCCTATACGTGCCTGTGAAATGTACACATTTTTTATATTTCGACGAACATATGAAGAATTAGTAGTGTTGGCACGAGGAGTATTGGACACAATATCTGGAACTCTGCTGCAGATATACCTCTGAACCAGAACAGAGACCTACTCAGCGAATTTTCGTACCACAAAAATTACAAGAAACCGTTACAATTACAAGAAAATTTTAATAACTTTGGTTTTCATATCACTACAACTTAGCTGGTAAACCGATATAACCACTACGTGATTTTTGTTTGTTTGGCGTGTGCCCAGCCCGAATCCCAAGCAGTCAGGGAGCAACAGCACAAATCAAGAAGGGGGGGGGGGGGGAAGAACAACACGTACAAAGCAGCCCAACACATAACAGTGAACCAAATTGAAACATGAAAAAAAAAGCACAAAAAAAGGAAGGTAAATATGCATCAACAAAATTCAGAATAAAAGGGAAGAGTTAAAAAGACAAGTAAAAGGGGTAAAAAGCTCAGGTGACGGGCCCCCCCTACTGGGTTACCGGCCTGCTACATCAAGTCTAATAAAAAGTTAAAATTAAAGCTATATACAGAACTAGACTAGACTTTATTGGATCACAGTTCGTCATTCGTCATTAATATGGCTCTTTATGTACTCCTGATAAAAAATAAAAGCGTCTTAACAAAATTGTTTTTTTTTGTTTTGTTACAGTTTTCTCTTGCTTGCAAATAAGGATACGTTTACAACATCAGCTTGGATACCACATGATTACGTCATATGCCCCTACGTCATTTATTGTCCTTATCTCCTGGATTTCCTTCTGGCTTCCTCTTGAGCTGGCACCTGCACGTGTTGCTCTTGGATTAACTACTCTCCTAACATTATCTACCAGGCTGGATCAGTCGCAGAAAAATCTACCACCTGTTGCATATGTTAAGGCTATCGATGTTTGGATGTTCGCCTGCATCTTCCTGGTCTCCATGTCACTTTGTGAATTCGCTCTTTCTCACTACAGATGGTATAATAACAGAAAATCAAGACCTCCCACTGAATCTAGTATCCAGGTAACCAAAACAATGTTATACTAGATCCTTACACAAACCTTTCCTAGATCAAGGATCGTACAAGGGTTGGCCATAATCTTTATGCAAGTATAAGCAAACCCTAATAAACTCACTTGGCTATTATACCTTCTTTAATTTATCAATTTTATACATATTACCCGTCAATAATGTGTGTGTCGACCATCTGCTTCCCGGCAGCATGGAATCTTTCAGGGCAGGAGTGATAAGATTGTTAAAAAAAGAGATTTGTATCCCATTCCATATCGTTTAGAACTGCTGCGAAGTGTTACATTAGTGTATTTAGTAACTGTGCCGTTCTCGGTCCTGAACCACCAGAGTCCAGTCGAGAGTATAGGGGATCAATGTATAAACAAACCCATATAAACACATTTGACAGTTATAGCCTTTTTAATTTATCTATCATATACATATTCCCCGTCAATAACTTGTGTGCCCACCATCTGCTTCCCGACAGCATGCAATCTTTCAGGGCAGGAGTGATAAGATTGTTAAAAAAATATTTGTATCCCATTTCATGTCGTTTAGAACTGCTGCGAAGTGTTACTTCACTGTATCCTGAGAACAACCGTGACGTCCTCGTTCCTGAATCATCAGAGTCCAGTAGAGACTTTCATAAATCAGGAACAATGTGTTCTCTGGACACTTTGATGGGACATCACGCATTGCTTGTGAGCAACGTGGAATAGGATACAAGTCTTTTTATCACGGTATTACGCTTCTGTCTTGAAAGATTACATGTTATCTGCGAGGTAAATGGTCAGCACGGAAATTACTGACTTGGATTATGTGTAAAATTGATTATTTGAAGAAAGCATAACAATCATGTGTGTTTATTGTCCTTATTTATACGTTGGACCCTAGGAAAAGATTATAACCTACCCTTTAGATTCGCGTTTTTTTTCCGATATTTCTACTTTCTAGGAAATATTCCATATTTTCTTACTTTTTTTCCCTTTTTCGAAGTTATGGTTCCCTACTTTTTTTTTAAGATATCTTATTCTTGTCCAAGTTCATTATTAACTGGCAAAAAATTGTGGTATTATAACTACCGTTAATTTTTAAAAATTTTATTTTATCATTTAAGAATTTCTAAACTGCAGACTTTGCCTGACGAAGAATTTAGTGAGAATCTCCTAGAGAGGCGAAAACTGTGGCTAGTCTGCCGATTTATTTTTATAATTTTTCATGGAGATTGCCACACTAACTGCTCCGGGAGATATTGAAAGTTATCTAATTTTTCAAGCCCATGTATTAGCAGAGAACTTTCCGTGTTTTATGTTGGAAGAAGTCCTGGAACTCTCTACCAGAGTCGGTTGTATCAGCTCCGTCCGTGGGCTCATTCCGACATTGGCTTGAGTAGGTTCACCTGAGGCGCTTCTTTAAGAGACCGCATTTATGTCCCCCACTCCCGAAATTTGGCTGAGGAAGTTTCGGAGGAAGGGAACATTTTTTTTTTTTTGTTTTAAATTTCTTAAAGTTTCATGCTTTTTTAACGTCGGACCAGGATAAGTGGCATTTCTGCCCTCCCGTTTCCCAAAACACTTACCATTTTGGTATTTTAAACCTCTATTATTATTATAAGTCTATTGTCTTCCTGCTTATGTTGCACCTCCTTCAATTGTTTGTGAATCTTTGTCATATTTTACTAGCCTGCTGCAGCTAATCATTTTGAAATACATTTTGTATATTTTTTATAACCGATTATTACCGATGACAAAAGCGAAATTAAGGAAAGCGAATTAATTATTTGAGTTTGTTGGAATATCTGATGAATCTCGTTTTATCATATTCAAGGGAAGGCCCCTCTTCGGGCAGCGTGTTCCCCATCAAGAATTTGGGGACTTGTTCATCCTGAGGACTTGCGTTCGTCAATCTCCTGGATTTTCCGGAAACATTTTTCTGCTGGAGTAGAACCCCGGGGTTCGAGTATCGTTAGTCGTTTACGGCTCCATTCTTTGTGCGGGTTTCCTTCCCCTGGGCGTGGAATGTGGTCTTGCCTGTCTAATGGGCATACAATAAGATAAGAGATTGCCTCTGTAATGGGCGGCAGCTGTAGCAGTATTTATTGTGATGTCTCTTTCTTACAGAAAGCCTAGAAGGGCGGAGTATGGGTTTTTGTGTCTGACCTGTGTGGTTAGAATAACAGCTACTTTTTGAGCTTCCTCCCATCAGCTTCCTGGGAGAGCTCGTAGCCATTTCTGTGGCAGATGTGGGCCTCGACATGCAGTTGCCATGTTTTCGGATCTTCACTGTTTCCCCTTTGCGATTGGCCTCTTCCTCCGTGCTTCCCCTCCCTATTCGGGGCACTGTAGGTCACCATTACTCGGGTGCCAGGTGATGTGGGTGTTTTTGGCAACGAAGTGGCTGATGGGTTAGCAAGGTAGGGTGCTGATATATTTAAAACATAAAGCACAACAGCACCTAAAGAGATGGAATTTTCTCAATTGTTCATTTTGTTATTTCAGTTAAAAATCATCAATTTTTTTCCGTGTTCATTTTAACCAGTGAAAATTCAATCATATAACCCCCTTTTTTACGGCACACTTAACGTTTTTGTTTGTAATAATTTATTGTGGGAAAAGATTATTTTTAATCTCCGTATAATGCCATCTTGTTTCGTCCTGGATTCCAGGATTAGGACTTTCGTATTACACATGTTGGTGTGAGTCAAAACGGGTAATAAGGTATCCACATGTGTTGGTCATTATATTTATTACTTTATTATCATTTCATACTGAGAACGTTTAGTCGTTAGGATGAAGGAATTAAGGAGAATGCAACGATATTTACCAAAATGAATCGGTGTAGTTGAGTATAATTATTCTGAGCTGAATTATTTTTGGAAGATGAAATAAATAACACAGGGCCTAGCCGTGCATATATATGATTGAAGTCGTCTCTCCAGCAAAACTAAAACTATTAATTTCTCCGTTCCTATTCAATATATTTCGACCAAACTTTGCCAGATAGTAGATAGGTATGGAAAGTATATTTATGCCAACTTTTACGCAATTCTGTGCAAGAGTAAAAATAGGGAGCCACACGTAAATTTGAAAACTTGTTGTTGTTCTCGTTCTTGTTCTTGTGTGACGCGGTTTCAGAAAAAAACTACTGCACCTACCTAAAATCTGAAACATGATCTAAGACAGATATTTCCTTGGGCTTCATCCTTACAGATACCACTTTTTCGGTTGGTCGAGCTGTTCCGGAGTTACGGGACCTCGAACGATCATTTTGATTGTTTTACATTGTTTCACCCATTGTAATTAGGGAACAATGCCACTCAGCAAACTCCAGATACATTCTTCGTGCACGTGTTATGTCGTTTTGGGTGGGTGGATATCCTGCATTGTGCTGTTTGTAAGGTCGAAGTAACTCCTGAACATTTCCTTGTTCTGTGTCCTGTGTATCGCTGTTTCCGCGGCCCATTGACACCATACTTACGTAAACACCCAACGCTTGACCAGTTGCTGTCGACCACTGCGGGTGAGTGTCCACTACGAAAGTTGCGTCTCCTAGCCGAATTGTGCAGAGCGACGGGTGGAGCTGTATAGCATTTGCTCAGGCGGTTTCCGGCCTCCCCGGTTTGTTATATGATTGTAGTAGGTGGTGGAGCGTGTTGTTTCCTGTTTTCCTGCCTTCCGTTTGAGGATTTTGTGGTGTTAAACATTTTGTACTAAGGAGTGTGCGGTTTAGGGCCAAGGCTTCTGATGAATAAAATGAAATGAAATGAAAGAATCCGTGTTTCAGCTAAATGATATCGATTTAAACCAAACTAAGCTACGTTCGGCCTCGAAATTGGCAGCTAGAAACGATAGAATGTCGTATTTATTTCGCAGGTGCAGGCTTTCGTAGCTGAGTTGAATTGTTTCAAAGTGGCCAGCAACAATCGACTGCATGCATAGAGCTTTGTAGTGCAACGCCACAGCTGTAAACAAGAACACAACTGTGAGCTATGGAGCTTGATTTTGTACAACAACAACAACAACAACAACAACAACAACAACAACAACAACAAC
>JAHWFP010172146.1:819-11298 GCA_023313725.1 Lithobius niger
TTGCGTTCCGAATAACCAAACCACCATAATTACTTATTGTAAGAGATAAGGATGGCATTGCTTTACACTAGCTTATCAGAGTAGCTATTAATTGATTCAGAGAACTCCTAATAGCTTTTACAAAGAGAATCCAATTAAGATAAGATCAGCAGTAATGATCGTTCAGTTCCAACAATAACAATCAATCATTTTAAACGGACACCTGCACGACAGGTCAATTAAGAAAGGGACTCTTAATGGAGTGATACTAAGAACTCACTAATGTACTTTCAGAACAAGACAATACTTTGATTGACAGGCACAGTGGTTCCCTAATTAAGTGAAGGGTCCGAACTGTCAAGTCTTTAAAATTCTCTGTAAATCCAATCAATCAGCTTAGACAGTGATTGATATGGCCGCGATGACAATCGCATATAAAAGACGACCCAGGAATGCAACGAGACATTCGGGTTTCTTCAGCGCTTCAATATTGTTAAAATCGAGCACGCCGGTCAACATTCCAGAACACGGACACGGGAGTTAGAGCCGTCCAAGCGACGAAACGCCGACTGCAGCTTTAGGCTAATACACCGATCGTTAGCCACATCCAAGTTCTTATAGAGCTAAGTATTCATAGCATAGCTTCGGCTATTATAGCTATTATTATTAGTATATATGCAGTGATTATTATTATGATTATATCTATTTAACAGCGCGTTTAATAAATCCAAGGCCAGCTAACGTAATATAACAGTTAGGATAATTATTCCAACAATAAGTAGTTTACCGTAATGCCAATCGCTACCCCTCACGTCGATTAATTGTAATCACGTCGATCGTTCAGACCAGTGTGGTCCATATTTTGTAAAGAGAGAATGTTGATTAAAGGCCCAGGTTAACGATCCCTTGTTTATTATTTATGCCTACCCTTTTCAGTGTCAGATATACCTGTTTAGAGTACTGATTGAATACAACTAGCTATCCTGATAATATTGTTCTCTCTGGTCAAATGGTCACCGGAAAAGAACATTACATTAGCAATTTTGGAAATCGGGATGGCCAATGACAAGTCGCAAACATGGCTCTCTAAATGCAGATGCTGGAGGTTGTAACATCATTTTCTTCTACCTTGTCGACTATGTCGTGAAGAGACATAAGCTACCTCTCTGGTAGGCATGTGCATTGACGTTATTATCACCGTTCGAAATCAGTATATTAATTCGGTTTACCTTTAATCCCGCCTGGATTGAATCATTAAAGTAGTAATAATATCGTATTCGTTCTGAATTGCCAAAATATCGCGTATGTCAACAACGTGCTCTCTGCAATTCTTTGAACTATCGTGTGATTCATGATCGATGTTTGAGCTACTACTTTTCTACTGTAATTAATGATTGCCGTTGAATTACAATTCTTGCATCATTGTTCTATAGGTATGAGATTATTCTTCAGCTCTCGAATCTTCTTCCATGATACAGTTGGTTAAAGTCTATACTGCTTACAGTGAGTGGCTGGCGGAGCATACCAGTGTGCCACTGTCATCGCTTTCTAAAATCCAGCAATTGCAGAGTTGCTAATGTAAGTCACGTAAAGGCCACTCTGCAACAATTTTAAAATAACTCGCTTTTAAACCTCTGAAACATCCGCATCTATATTTTCCAAGGGCATGCAAGCCTTCTAAGGCTTACGCTTACTCTTATTGTTCGGTTGCCTAATTTTGTCTTAATATGTTTTAGTCTCGTTCTGAAATTACATATTTTCCTGGACTAAAACTTGTAATCTACAATCGGTACTTTTAGTCCTTCCCTTTTCTTGAAATTTACTGGTTCGACTAGATTTATTTTTAAATTATTTATCAGAATTTGAGGCCCGTAGTTTATGTATTGTCATTATTTGTTTTTTTAAGTATATTCACCTAAAAGCATTCATTTTGTGTGTGTGCTGGGTCACCCCCTCACACAGCCATTCTGTTGGGAACTTAACCCAATTTTAACATAAGACAAACCAAAACACTTCAATTTCAACCATTCAGAACCCACAACATTCTCCACTACCCATTCTTTCACCATGCCAAAAATCAACTTTTTAAAATTTGGAATACATTTTACTGACATTTCTACCCTAATATTAATAAAAATAATTGTGTGGGTCACGACAAAAATTTTTTTTTAATTGAATGGAGCCTCTGTGTAGGCTAAGCATGTTGTAGGATTGTCCCTAACGACTTGTAGAAAGCAAATCATAACTTTTTGAATGTTTGGATCGTTGTCCATATCATCACCATTAAAGTATGACAGAGAAGGGGTATGAATTTTTTCGAGGAGGTATCATACTCTTGTTTCTCATATGAGTAAAATGTGGAGATGTTCCACTCGCTTCGCTTAAAAAATTTACCTAGTGCAGAAATTTCCAAATGCCGTTAAAAATGAACTGGCTGTACTTACCTCCAGAAGTACACTTTGAATGGAACAATTTTGAATATTGGGTTAATTATTTTGAACTGGGCCTTGTACAGCATTTTTATACAGGCCTGCTGTATGATCCCATTTTGACAACTAAACTTCACCAACACAGAAAAAATAATTTCTAATAATGTTACTCTCCTACAACTGTCCGCATCACACACAAAAACACTTTCGAACGTATTTTATTTTTGTTTCTAAATCATGGAACATTAAAAGAAATGTTCTGTAGCATAAATCTCTGAATGCATTACAAATAATAGCTGTACTTAGTCCAGGAGGAGGTTGTTAGTAATTTTGAAAGAAATAATTTTGAATGATGGGTTGATTATTTTGAACCTTATCTAGTCGTGTTTTATCGTGTACAAAGATCGGCAATGAGATTCGATCTCACATCCTCTTGGATCTGAAACCACGGTCAGGGCCTCGTGAAACTCGCTCTCAATCTTTGCAGTAAGCTTTTTGAGTTTTTCCACAGGTGTACATCCCTGGCACTGAAGATATTAAGGGAGAAATTCAAAATACAATTACACGTAAAATGGTTGTGCTTACCTCCAGAAGAAGGTTCATCAGGGTAATGTTGAATGGGGGGTTGAGGTAGTCCTGGTTTAGCATTGTTGTGTGGGCCTGATATATTATCCACATTGAAAACTGGATCTGTTCAATAAAGCCCGGTCTTCACGTGGCGTCTTAGTCGCTGGCGTCTTGCCTCATTTGCCTTTAGGGCACCGAATTCGTGTAGTCGTCCCCAAGACGCCACGTGTAGACCAGGTCAGCAACATAGACGCCCAGATCGGCGTCTTGAACCAACTGGATGGATAAAGACGCTGTGCTCGGCGACACAATCCTGCCCTCGGGCAATAGAGGGGGACCAGCTAACCAATAGGAACATAGATTTTTATCAGATAACGAAAACTCCGCCAAATTCAAGTTGTTGTCATGACAACCAGTCGACACGCCGACGACAAGAAGTAGTAGTGACGCTGTGTGTACACGGTAAATCGCCCGACTCTTTTCGAGGTTTTCATACCTCCCCCAAGCAAAAGAGGGAAGACGCCACGTGAAGACCGGGCTTAAGGAAGCAGTTATTTCCAGTCTAGTGCTATCCCAAATTTGAGATAATTAAGAAACAAATTTTTTTTCGTCAACTGTATTTTTGTTTCTAAATATTGGCAAAATACTCTAGATGGAAAGCGACGTACAAGGCCATAAAATGTCATGGGAGGAGAATCACTTGTTGCGTAAATGTCGGGTGAATGTGAGGTAAGGCCGCGATTTGCAGGACCGTAGTCTTTGCAATCATGTGAGATGAATACAGTCTTTAGTCACATCAGGAGTAATTCATCAGTCACCATTGGTTTTATAGGAGTAGGTAAACAGATTGATCATAACTTCGGTTTATATGCAAGGGGAGGAAAAAATTACACTGGCCTGAAGATATGACATTAGGTTCCTTTTTCTAAAAATATCGTGTTGTGTCGTGTTCATGTCGTATGCTGCGAAGATGGTTCCCTTTTCTATACAGCTTGTATGGGGTAGCAGTGTGTAACCAGAGGGAGGAGAAGAAGTTAACTATGACACACCTGGGAGGGGGGGGGAGGAGGACAATAATACACATACACCATACCGATCTATAAAAAAAAAGAGGGGTCACAACGATATCATGGAGGGAATGGGCTTACTTTGCGTCACAAAGTCGTTTATACCCATTGTAGATAGGACCAAGCATGAAGTAGAGAAACTAAGAAATGCTTCAACTCTGAGTGTCATACACAAACACAGCCGTGGGGACTGGGGAGAACCAAGCGGAGCTGAACAAGGGCGTGTGGTATCCGGGGTGGAAATAGCATTCCGACACTCAAATAATGTGTCACCCTCTCGAAACAGAACAATCCTAAGCATCGTTGGAGAAAATGCCAGTATCAATCTTAGCAAATTGACTGCGTTCGAACAGATAGTCTTTGAACATGCGAAAACTTCTTGAGAATGTCCAAAGGCCCTAAGCTTATGTAGAAGTAACTTGTGAGGAATAACATCACCTTTTTCAGATCAACAGAGATAACATCGGAACGGTTTCCTTCTCCATGCTTCTAGTAATTTCATGAAATAGTTTAATCAGTAAAAGCTCAGTGGAGGCACCATGACGTAAACCAAACTGACAATTTGAGATCAAAAAATTTAAAGAGAGATGCTTCATGTTGGCACTCACAATAACATGCTCCAACAGTTTTGAGGGAATTGAGAGCAAAGAAATGGACCTGAAATTTTCCAACTTATTTCTCTGACCGCTTTTGAAAATAGGAACCACCCCCCTGTGAGAAAGTACTGCGACGAGCGACGTACGTCGCAGAAAATTCCGGGCGGTCGCAGAAAATAATCGCTGTCAATTTTTTTTACCGTAAGCCGCACTTTTTTCGATATATGCGGAAACAACGATAATTTCGCTAAATACTGACCGATTTTGACGTTCAAATACACCACTTTAACCCTTTTTTTGCCAGCTTTTCAATGGTGCAAACCACAAGTCACTAGCTGAAGTTATTTATACAAAAAAACATTTAACTACATTTTTAAACAAACGTGGCTTGCAAATGCATAAGACAAAACTGCAGCTCGCTGGCAATTTTAGGACTAATATCATGGAGGAAGGAATTGGTAAGAGGCGACACAACCCATTTCGCGATGACTGCGCATGGAGGAAGGAGGGGGGTGGATCTGATGATACTTTGAAAGTGTGGGTTGGGCACGTCTGATAGGTGAGTTTTTGAGTTTCGAGTTTGAGTTTTCTCCTGCAGGATACAGGATTACAAGGAAATTTTAAAAATCAGTTTTAGTTGCCATGTGTCATGGCCACGAAAACAGCTATTGAACGCTTGCTTTACTGAGCACTGCTGGCCTACATTGCATTAGAGACCTTCAGCTTTAAGTACAGAAATATTACAGAAATATTCACGTTAAAATGCTTGATGATTTTATGTTCTTGTGTAAAAACTATAATTGCAAATAGCAATCAAATATATAAAGCATTAAAAAATAATTAAGTTAAATAATTAAGGTAAAAAGAATTAAGGTCACATGGTTTGGACACAGACGTTTGACCAATCAGCAGCCCGGAAAATACTTGCGAGAGCTGGTTTGTTGAGACCTGTTGCTCGCTCTCTTGGCTTCCCGACCACAATGAAGTAGGACGTGTTTTTTAAAGGCTCCAGCCCCGCCCCATTTCCTGGCTGCTAGAGGCGATTTTAATCACACATTATTAGAGGCCAAAAAAAGAAGCATTGAGAACTCACAAGATGTGTTCATTCAAGTCAACAGTCACAAATGCAGGTGTGAGTATAAATTATAAAGGTCTTAGAAACGTTTTGCAAAGCAATTAACAGTAATTTATATTTTTTCGAAAAAGAAAACGATGCGACATTAGTTCGATAGAAAAAATGCTATATGTTTTAATAGCTAATATAGACACACACACGCCAGTTAAGCTAGGAGTGTTCATTTTACAATTACACATGTAATAAAGTTTGTAAACAAACGATCAAGAATGTTGAAGATGGACTGAGGGAAATGAAGAATCTAAATAGAGCTACTTAACAAGCCTAGTGAGGAGGTGAGTAGTTTTGTGAAGGTTTGTAAACGAAGAGGTCATTAATTAATTTGGTCAATTGAATTTGGCCAAAGGATTGGATGTAAAATTACCATATGTGTTGGTTGTAAATTGTTAAGACGTACCAAATTGGCCGTCGCCATTAAGGTATTTGTGTGACAGTTTGTGTGACAACAGGGCTAATGACCATGTGTTGGAATTCCCAGTTCCTGGTGTTTTTGTGTGCAAGCTTGGGACTGGTGACAACCGGTTAGCCCGGATATGGTGGATGGTGTGCAACTCGGTAACAGAAGATGCTGAAGAGTAGTTCCCTTGGTTACCGAGATTTGTAACAGCCGTGAGGGCTGCCAAAATCCTCACTTCGACTGGCGCTAGGCCAGGAACAACATCACCATTTTGGTCCATTTATTTTGAAATGTTTTTGTGAATTTTGTAAGCCGTTTGCCTTGCATTAAATGTGAGTTGTGTTTAGAAACGTGTTTGCGTTTATACGTTAAAATGGTAGTAGGTCGGTTCACTTAAATTAGCCTCAACAAGTGGTATTCAGAGCGTTTTTTTTCGTGATAACGCAAATATGGCAAACTTAAACCTAACGTTCCTTCAAAATTTTAACCCTCTCGTATGCAGTCATGGTCGTATGCAGTTTCAAGACAGCAGCGACTTACTTCACAACTACTGACGGAGGATGAAGCCATGCAAGAACGTCAAGGTAAACCAACGAGGAGACAAGACGGCAATTTCAAGGAGTTTCCTGGTTTCTTCAAAATAACGGCAAGTATACGTTAAGTGCAGTCGGAGTCATACCAAACAGTTAATGGTATTTAAATGTCAATGTTTATACATTGAAAAATCGTAGTAATTCCGCCAGAAATAATTTAAAGGGATTGCAGTAGAAATAATTGACATAGGACAGTGTACCTAGAAAGAAAGAAAACTCGTAAAGCCTAAGAAGTGTACAGTGATATTATGTAAAAATGGCAGATTTAAGTCAAAAGATGAATAATCTTTCAAATATCCAGTTATTAGACGGCAAAAATTTCGCATCCTGGTCATGTCGTGTAGAAGCGCTCCTAAAGCAACAAGGCATTTGGGGTTTAGTCATGACAGGAAAAGCAAAACCAACCGATGATAAAGAGTTAGCCAAATGGGAATTAGCAAATGAAAAAGCAACGGGGTTGATAACTTTAAGTGTCGATCTGCTAAAAATTCAAATTCCTAGAAACTTGACAGAAGCATATACGATTTGGCAACACTTGAAGAATACGTACGAACCCTCAAATGTGTTACGTTATCTAGCGTTAAGAAGAAAGCTGCACGATTTCGTAAAACTGACGACATGTCCGTAGCTGAATTTCTAGGACAAATTGGTGCATTATTTCAAAGTATAGCCGATACTGGAAAAATAATCGATGACGAAGAAAAAGCATGCTATATAATTCTAGGCTTGCCTGCAAGTTATGATAATTCAGTCACGAGTTACTTGGCACCCCTTAAGAAGACTGATAGCCTAAAGTCTGAGGATATTGAACATTTATTGATCATGCATGAGTCGAAAGAAATTGCGTATACCCATGCTAAACCTGTTTCAGAGTCGACGTACTTCACGACACCAAAGACACCACAAGTGCAAGGCGGCGTATCCTGCTATAGATGCGGCGGCGCCGGGCACAAAACTCCAGCCTGCGGCACCCCTGCGCCCCCCCAAGAACAATTTCGTGGAAGAGGACGTGCCCGTGGACGTTCCAGATGGCGTGGATCGCGACGGAATGCTAGCCGTCAAACGCCAGAAAGTAAGGCAAATATTGCGTGCTTCACGTACACGAAGTTTGTTGGAATAAAAGCATACGCAGCTAAGACAGGTTTCAATCTTAAGAATGCACTTATTATAGACTCGGGAACAGTCCGTCATTGCGTAAGAAATGAAAATTGGTTTCATACTAAATACGAAATACCAGTTGAAAACGTAAAATGTGCAACCAAAGCAACTACAGTGTCAACAAAAATAGAAGGTATCGTAAAAATAAGTTCAAATGGTATAAATTTATCAATGCAGAAAACACTGTTTTTACCTGAATTTGACGTGAATCTCTTTTCTGTGGGACAGGCAATGAGATCAGGGTTAAGAATTACCTTTGACAATGATGTGTGTGAAATAATCCATAAGCAATCTGGCAAACTTGTAGCAACTGCTCAGTATATTGCAGGTTTATTTGTCATTAGCAATCCAAAAATTGTAAGCAATCCAGAAGTAGTGATAAATGCTCCAAACAACATTTTATCTCTGGAAAATGACAGTTACATTAAAATAAACCAAACTAGTGTTACGCCAGTTAAGCAAGAAATTAAAATGCATGAAGATTTCCGTACCACAACTAACCAAGACCAAGACTTAAATCAAGGTCAGGTGCGAGTTTTTTCAAAAATCCAGAATAAGCAAGAAAAACTGCCTGAAAATTGCCAAAATAATTCTCAAATGAATAAGCAAACAGAATTATGGCATAAAAGATTTATGCACGTCTCCCCACTAACCTTGAAAAAGATTGCAAAGTCAAGAGCACTAAGAGGTTTTTCTAGGCAATCCGCCATTAAGCCAAAAAATAACGCATGTTCTGCTTGTCTCCAAGGAAATAGCAAAACAAAGCCATTTAAGACTGTTGCATCCAATCCTATTGTTGAAAGGCTTAGTTTAGTGTACTCTGACGTAGTCGGTCCCTTTCCGACGCCAACAATGGCAGGTTCCCGTTACTTCGTTACATTCATTGATTGTAGAAGTCGTTTTGTGCAAGTAGCGTTCATGAAATCAAAAGATCAAGTTTTTGATAAATTCGTTGAATATAAATTAAAAGCTGAAGCTGCCACAGGGTGTAAAATTAAGACCTTCATGTCCGATCATGGGACAGAGTATCAGAACTCCAAGATGGCCAAATTCATGCTTCAAAATGGCATTAAGCATCAGTTTTCACCACCCTACTCAGCGTCCAGCAATGGAATTTCGGAACGGCTCAACTTGACAATCATGAACCTTGTTAGGGCAACGTTAGTGCAAGCAAAACTTCCCACAAAGTTTTGGGGAGAAATGGTGAACACAGCAGTATTCATTCGTAATCATTGCACAAATGTCAAAAATCGTAATAAAACTCCTAGGCAAATATGGGAAAATACGAAAGTTAAGCCAACCGTAAAATATTTTAAAGCAATCGGTTGTTTGTGTTTTGCCTTAAAACCACCACTAAAAAGATCAAAACTCGATGCAAGAGGAGTACCCTGTATAATGCTTGGCTATGACCAACAATCACGTGCATACAGACTCTATGACATTGATAACAGCAAGGTAATAGTAAGCAGAAACGTTGATTTTCAAGAGGAAGTGCTAGGTGCTTCAAAACTATTCAAAAACAATGTAGAAAAATGCGGTATTGATTTAGACTCGATCATTGTTGATCTTTCTTACAATCCAACGTCTGTAGAGGATGAGGCTGGTCAGGTCGCACCACTCAATGCAAGCCCAGGCAATGAAGCTCCAGGAAGTTCAGCAGCGACCCCCATTCAAGTCCATCGGCCCCAAACTCCAGTGACTGGACATAGGCCTAGGACTCCACTGACTGTACAGCAGACCCCAAGGCAGCACACTCCGATAGAACGGCCAGTACCTACACCTGCTCAAGTACCAGAAGCAAGAATTACAAGAGCCAGAGCTAGACGTGAAGGCGTAACCATACCTGAATTAAGCTACGGAACTTCGTCAGAGGGGGAGATTCACAGTAATGCAGCTGTTGCCGACGTTCCTCAGCAAGAGCCCACTGAAGAAGATGACTATATTCTCTCATTGTGTGCTATCCCGAACGAGCCGAAAAATGTTAAAGAAGCCATGTCCAGCCCAGATGCCAATCAATGGCGTATTGCTATGAATGATGAATATGGTTCGCTTATAGCAAACGGGACTTGGGAACTCGTCGACCTCCCTCCAAGTGCCCGCACTATAGGAAGCAAGTGGGTACTGAAAATTAAAAAGACGGAGACAGGCGAAGTGGAACGCTATAAAGCAAGGCTGGTGGCCCAAGGATTTGACCAAAAATATGGTACTGAATGTTACGAAACTTACTCACCAACCGCGGGACTACCTACCATACGCCCGCTCTTAGCTGTAGCAGTCCAGAACAACTATTTCGTGGACCAATTCGACGTAAAATCTGCATACTTGAACGGCTACTTGGGAGACGGAGAAGAAATTTATATGGCCCAGCCAGAAGGTTTTAAAGAGCCTGGACATGAAGACAAAGTTTGCAAAATAATACGCAGTCTCTACGGGCTCAAACAATGGACGATGGAGTATTCGTTTCGCCGAACAAATGATTAAGCACGGCATGAAACGTTGTCGTTCAGACGCCTGCGTTTTCTACGTACGTCAAGGAAAAGAACTTATAATTTTCATCG
>JAHWFP010172147.1:0-13416 GCA_023313725.1 Lithobius niger
TCTTGTTTAGATGCATAGTTTGTATTTGCAAGTGTCTTGACTGTTTTCTTTTTCTGTTTTTCTGTGCAGGATAAATTTGATGTGTTTGTTCCAACGCATTTTGTTGGGTGGTGGCTTAAGGTTGGTATTAATTGAAATATGTGATTTAATGAATGGGGTTAGGGATTGACTGATATTAACAGAGGCATCAGATAGGAGTTGGAAACAATCTTATACTTTTATCAGTTGTCGGATTAATTATTTTGAATACGGTAAACCATATTTGACGTTTGCAGCATTTTAAGCTAGAAATCTAGGTGCATCTACCTGGCTAGCTTATTAATTGACTAAGTAAAGACTATAGTTTTTTGAACTAGTAGTGTAAATAATGTGAGAATGTTGACTAGTGCTGTAGTGAAGACACAAGAGTTAAATTTAAGTTTTATTTGTTCACAGACACTGATTCTTCGTGATTGGTGGCTTTGTACGGTAGTGAGCATTATGTTTGAAGTCTTGGAATATACTCTTGAGCATCAGTTGCCAAACTTCAGTGAGTGCTGGTGGGACCACGTGAGTATAACCGACGGTTAATGCCTTGAGTGATCTGCGAAACAGTCGGCAGTGCAATATTAGCATTAAGAAAATAGTTTCCTGCGGGCAGGGGGCGCTCATCTAGTCGTTGTAATAAGATTGGGCTTTTGAGTACTACAGTATTGCAGTTAAAATTAAGGGACTCTGAACCATAATGGCATGATTATGAAAATGAGTTAAAATTCATAGCATAGCTGTTGCATTATAGATTGTCTTATAAGATTTAAGAGATAATGACATTCTGTTGGCCATAGTGACAAAATTTTTACCTACTTCCTACATAAATCCCAGACAGTTTTCTCAAAATGTATTCCGTGTTAGTAGTCCTACCATTTTGGTTCCAAGTGGCCCAATTATTAGGCGCATTTAATTGAATTTGAAGATTATACAGTTAGTCGGCAACGGTTGAGACGAACTTTTTTGTTTAATGTTTGTTAGTGGTAACTATTGCTTTTTTCCTGTCTTAAGTTTCAATTTGGTGGGTTGCCGTTTTTTTTTAAATACATTTAAGTAATGTTGCACCGATACCAACTTTACCGATCCGGTTTTAAAAATTTTCCGATACCAGTATACCTATGCAGATATCCAAAATGTAATCCGTAATTTTTTTTTATCAATGGTCTGGTTTTCTTCTAAAGTCCAATACTTACTAAAATAAAAAAAATATTAAAACAGTAACCAACAGTTAAAACCTAGCTAAGATGATAGGCTACTCGGTGAGCTCCTGAGCAAAACGCCACAAGCCTCGTGTCATAAGCTCGACGGTTCCTGAATTATCGATATTTCAGCGAAAGTTGCCGATACCAAGCCGATCCCGATAACACAAGTATTGGCAGGCGATTCGATTCAGTATAGGTATCGGTGCACCGTTACATTTAAGTGCTGTTTACACTTAGGCTGTACCGAAAGAGAATTTTTCAGCTGAACCGAAACAAACTGAACAAACCTTAAATAAGCCAAACACTTCCGAACCGAACAAAAATGCACCAAACCAATCTATCTTGAACTAAAATGTAACAAATGTAGATATTTTCACTTGGACTTAGATGTTGAAACTCTTGTTTAAACATAAAAAAATCTACGGAATTTTCAATAAAAAAATCTCCACTACTTTTACATTTTCCCTTATAACTTCTGAAGCATAAGAGCTAGGAACTTGTGGGTTGGACCAACAGAAAGCTGGCGAAAAAAACCTTCAAAATGGTGCATTCTAACATCAAAATCCGTCGATTAGAAGTGAAAATATGTTCGGTTTGGTATTTTGCGTTTGGAATACTGAACACTCTCTGTTCGGCCATGTTCGGTTCGGTACAGCCTTAGTTTTCACAAATAATTATTTTTTGTGTCATTAATAGTTATTATTCGCCAGATTAGATTTTGCTCAGCAATTGTTTTTCGAACTTATTGTTCATAAATACTGAATGTTTCTTTGCTAGTTTCTTTTACGGTAACACATCTCAGTTGTTTTTATTTTTTTCAGTGGATTCTTGATGCTCTTGTATGTAACGGACTAGGTATATATCTTGGCTTAAAAACACTTCGCTACTTTTCAATGAAACCGTATCACTGGCGTGGGATGTGGAATATACCTACATACAGGTAACCATCAAGCATTGCTAGTCTCATATTTCTAAAAATCCAATTTCTGTATACCATAAATCACACATTAATGCTTATGTGTTGTTGCAATAGAGTTTGCAAATAATTAGGGGAGGTTGTTGTATCCAACATGACCTTCTGTATAGGGAGGGTATTTAGTTTTGTCACAAAAAATGTGCTGTTCCGTGTATTATTTACGTAACGTGATTTGGATTCAATCTAGCCAGTAAGATTTTGTCAGTCAGCAGGAACAGCAGGAACTAAATGCCAATCTGGTCGTTCCGGCAGCTGCTGAGATGGTGTCTGCGGATCCATTCAGAATGCTTGGAATATGGAATGGTTCGTGGTTACCAAGGTCAACTTGGTACAGGAGGCATTGATGATCATAACGTGCAGTCATCTGCGCCAGTGTTTATCTTTTAGCATTTGTATGACGCGTCACATGGCGCGGCTCGGAAATGAGTATGATCTAGCATCGGATGTGACGTCATGCTTGCTTCAGAGAGTAATGTGCGCCGCGGTAGTATGAACTATATTTTAGCACAGTTGACGTATGAGTAAAGCGTCCAGGACGGAACGATTTATGTGCATTTAATTGCAAAAAAAATTACGCTTACATAAGCTAAAAAAGAAGAATGCGTAGTGTTAGACTACGGCACTAAAACTGCTAATGAATACGTTGAATTTTTCCGAACCTTGCGCCCTTTTGAAACCTTGGAATGCTAACATCATTAAAGAATCCATAAGGCCACTTAAAAAAAGAAAGTTGGTTCTCGGGCTTTTTCCTCAAGAAATCCGTGCGGGCGGGCGGAATTTATTTTTTATTTTTTCATTTTTCGACCCTATTTTTCCGTACATTTTGGTGAATAATTTTCTAGTTTGGGTAAAATAAAGAATACTGCCTCGTAATGCTTTGTACCATGTGTCCACACAATTATTTAACGACAAGAATGGTAATTTTATATTTCAATTTCTAACTAAGGGCTATTTTTGTTCCGTAACTGCCATTTTTGCCGCGTCGTATCTTTTTATTTTCCGTAAAAAAATCGGTGCGGGAGGGCCTGAGAACCAAGTTTTCTTTTTTTAATGGCCTAACGGTTTTTGCTTCGAAAGTTCATGACGCAATTTTTAAAAGAAACACACGGAAAACATGCACAATATCAAAACCAGGGAATACTAGACGGTATCCAGCGAATTTTTGAAAGACAGGCTCGTCCGTCTGGCACGGCAGAATTATTGTTCAAACTAAATCAACATTTTAAACTCTTACATCTCGTTGCCCTCTTAGTGCTACGAGGTGTGCGAGTTTGTAATGTTTGTGGACTTGGTGGTCATTCCATAGTTCCACCTAATGAATTTAGAGAATTGACTTTTGACGTGGATAGTTTAGTCCAAAAAATTGTAAAATGTCTTGGTATGAATTGGCATAATGCTCATCAATTCAGTCCACGTTTTGCTCAGGTTGACTTCGATTTGCTAAGTCATTCATTGGAATGGCATCATCTAGATTTGATTTGATTTTAAATGCCTTGTTTCGTCCCGATTTGATTCAATTTGAATTATGGGTGTTGAATAGGGATGTGAGAGTAGAAATATTTTAATTCGAGTCGAGCCGAGCCGAATTTGCAATAGAAGAATCAAGTATCGAGCCGAGTTCGAGTATTTGATGGAAATATTTTGTTTGCAAGTTTTCCTTTAATTAGTTAAAATATTAGGAACAAAGATGGTGCTTAGTTGACTGTGTGGGTCATGATTTTCCAGTTTTAAGGATATAATTTGAAAATGTTTTCAGTTATTGACTTTTAATCTGCACCACTGGAAAGCTCTCGTCGAGACGATCGATTTGGTATATTGGAATGTCAAAAAATCGGTCAGAAATTGACAAAGTTATCTCATTTTTGCTGGCTTCGAGTTTTTCGAGTATGGACACGAGCTGCGAGCCGAGTTCAAGTACAAGTTTCATACTCGGCTCGAATTTTTCGAGTATCGCACATCCCTAGTGTTGAATCATCTAATTTAGGCCAATTCGACAAAAAAAAATCTAAATCAGTTTACCTAATTTCAATCACAAATTTATTGAAAGTGTCTCATTCTCTGGCAATTTCGTAAATTTTGCCGAAATTCACTAGAAATTGTGCTGTACTTCAGTTGAATTACATGGATGTGAATGAAATTGGTTTGTCAATTCAGCCTGGAATTAAGACTGGATCAACAGGAAGTCAACGAATTGGATCGCAAAAACCGGCAAGCGGCAAATTGGAACTGATTTGCGAAGTGAACAGTGGAAAGTAATTGATTGGATTTACAGGGGTCGAAATATTCGGATGCACAGGGGCAAATTACACTCCAAAATCGCACTTTGCACTCTAGAAGCAACTCTTGGAGTGCAAAATTGCACACCGAAGTTGAACTTTTCATAACTTTTGAACCACACAAGCTACAGACTTGCAGTTTGCGGCATTTTAAACAGCTTGGAGTGTGATTTCCAGTGACACCATTCCTTCCAAAGAAGTTAAACTCCATTTTTTACTACACTTGGTTAAATTATGGGTATAGGTTTTCAGTTGAATAGTTAAGCTAGTTTTCAGCAAAGTGCAGGAAAACGGTACATATTATTGTGATGCGGATGTTAGAATTTTCGACTGCTATAAAATAGGAGACCATAATGTTGGTTTACATTTGGGTTTTGCACTCCAAAGAAGTTTTTTGCACCCCAGTAACATTTATGGAGTGCAAATTTGCAAAATCGACCCCTGGAATTGGATTTGAGATAGCAAACGAAGAATACCACAGAAACTGAATTCACTAAAACATGGTAGTTACTTGGTTGGACTTGAATTTGACTCGTGTACATATTTGAGTTGGAATTGGGTTCTCAAGTAAAAGTTAGGTAGAAATGGACTTTGACTTGCCGTTTACTTGGTGTGTAGGTACTTACTGTAACTAAACTCTGTTAAAATGGATTTAAGCCCATCACTGGTCTACACCATCATAGGAGTCGGAAATTGAGCATCCAAAGTTAATGCGGTTAAGGGTGTGCAATATTAAACAAGCTGATCCGAGTACACAGTTTGTTCTTGAACTCGACTCGTTGCGTGCATTCATAATCGAAAAACTCGTATCCGATACAAATGTGGTAACCAAACCAAAATTACTTTACTTTTTCGCCGCTAAAGGAGCGTTATTCATAAATTACATAACACTTTTTTTCTATCAATTCAGACCCCCTGTTCCACCCCCCCCCCCCTTCGTAACACATGTAACACTTAGCACGACCCCCCCACCTGAAAACGTGTAACATTTTCGTACCCCCTCCCCCCAACCTTGTATAGCTTTTTTTTTCTGAATTCATTTTTATAAGCTGTACTTAATACCGAGGGGCAAATGACCAGTGATTTTGAAAAAAAAATTTACGTAATTAATAATCAGAAATTAGAAAAATAGTTTAGTTAAAGAATAGTTTAGAAAAAAGAATTTAGCTGAATAAGAAAAAAAATTAGCTTAAAATAATTTTGCGAAAATTAGTGTTACGTAACACTTTGTCATACCCCCTCCCCCTCATAACACATGTAACGCATTTATTCAATCCCTCCTGGCATTACGTAATTTGTGAACACTTTCTAAATGCTGTCGTTTACGTGGCTGATAAAGATGAATATTATTTATGCGGTTGGGGAAGATGAGAATGAACTGTAGTTTTATTTTTTGTGAAGTTGCATGGTGGTGGATGGTACAACAGGGGTCGAATTTTAAAATTTTGGACCAGGGGCAAAATTTGCACTCCAGGACTAAGCCTGGAGTGCAAAACAGCAACTTGGAGTGCAATAAATTTACCTATTTCCTCTCCCCACCCCCCCCCAAAAAAAATCCAATTTGCACCAAAACAGATATTAAAACTTTATAACATTATGTCGCATCCTTCCATAAAAAAAACACACACTTCATGCCAAACCAGATATTAAAACCTTATAGCCTAACCTTTAATCATTAAGGTCTAGTAGCTATTGTCTCTAGACTTGACATAAAACTGCCAGTTTCACAGAAAGACGCTTCGCCAATGCTACTTTCAGTCCTATTGTTGCTATCAGTGTCTTCAGTTTGCATAGACACGGCTTTTGGAAGCCGCTTGCCATACAGAGCAACTTTGGTTAACCAATTTTTTTTCCCAGCATTTGCCTACCTAGTTATTGCTGGATCAGCATCATATTCAGCTGTATTACTTTCACTCAAGACAATTCGGAGTACGTCACCCATGCAGGAATCCCATAATTCTTTTGGCACATGAAAATCCCCGTTCAAATTCTACTGTGATAACAGGGAATAAAAGAATTATTTTTAATATGTGCGCAACATTTTTGCACGTAGTCCAGCATTGCTCATCCATCAACAGAATTTTACAGTAACTGTACACGTGTTGAGCTACGGAGTGCAAATATTGCACTCCAGCGTACGAGTTTGAGGTGCAAATTGATGATTCTGGAGTGCAAATTGCACTTTGCTCCTGATTATTTCGACCCCTGGTACAAAGTTAGTACAATTTTAAAAAATCCCCTTTTACATGCTCAACATTTTTACCATTTCACTTGTGGGTGATGTTAGTTGCTTGTTATGCTTTCATCCATTTTTGAACAGCTTGGTCAAGAGATTGAGCACTTGCTCTTCTGTTGAGTATTTGTGGTTGAGAAAATGTGCTAAGGGTGGCTCTAAGTACCGTCGAATGACGAGTTTGATGAGCTTGGCAACTTTTATCTGCAAGGTTTGTTAAAGTTGCCAGTCCCATGCAACTTGCGTGGTCTCGCCCATATACTTGCCAATACTTGATTCTTTGCGCGTGGAACTGCCAAAATAAAATTTATGGTAGCCAAATCCTACAGCTGGAACACACCTGAATTGAGGGTGCTGTGCTGTTAGGTCAAAGTTCTTAATGGGACTTCTGATAATTGACAGAGTTTGCGTGTGTCATTTTGTTAAAAAAAAACCCAATTCTATGGTTGGGGCTGATATTTAGGCAAATAAAGACCATTTTTCTATCAACTGATGATGTTTTTATGTCGTTCCCCTTTCAACTAAAAACAATGAAAACAAAAAACTTGGAGGAACTGCATCTGTCACCTACTATACTTACCCAAGTAGAAGCATTCCCCGCTCCCAAAGTTTTGAATATTTTTTTACGTTACTTATATCCAGGTTCGAAAATGAGGAGGTGGCGCAGGGGCTTCGTTGGAAATATCTTTAAAATTTTGGTAGAAATGTGAGCCATTTGAAAGTGTTTGCCGCCATACCCCCTACAATTTTGTCTTCGATGGGCCATGTTAAATCTACAATGTAGGGCTTACAAGGTTAAAACCGTACTTTTTCAAGAAAACATTGTCAAACAATTGGCCAAATTAAGTCTCGGGTAGCATGGCGAATGTTCACGTATACTTGTCACTTCTTTCTTTGTCACTTAACACAAATTCAGACAGTTTTTTGCTCAATTTCTATTACCAGAGGGAAATTAAAACGAATGATTGCTCAGTTTGGTCCACATAGTTGGATCGACTTTGACTGGAGGCCTACTGCTAGTCTTTATCGTTGGTTGGCTACACTTGGTGTTATAGCTTTGGTAAGTTTATTACTAATGTGCTTTTCTTGTCTCGTCTTGTCTTCTCCGTTAACTCTGTTTCTCACAGTGCCTTTGGCTCTTTTCTTTCTTCTCTAGCGTTGCATGTTTTATTAGCCATATAAAAAGCATGTCAGCTGTGTGAAGCATGTCTCAACTCTGTGGTCTTTGTTTGTTCGCTTTAATTTGAAAAAAAGCCGTTTTTATTATGTTTTGTTTTGCAGGAACGGTAGACAACTCTTTCAAATAATTAGAGAAATTAGGAAAGTTTAGCAATAACTTTAAAAAAAAATTAGGCATTGAGTATCGGTACAAAATTTGATACATTCGTACATTTTGCTATAAAAACTAGAGATTCATTGTGTTTGTTTGCATACTTTAATTACTTTTGGTGTACGTGCAAAAATATCAAAAATTGGTGTTATAAAACTTGGAATCTGGTTAATATGGAGAATTAATTAAAAACATTAAAATTGATGTGGAAAAAATATCAAACTTCAAAATTAGTTTTGAAAAGTCGAGGAAAACTTTGTAAGTCGCAGTTAGCTTATTTGGATATCGGGTTTATTTCTTCAAGACATTAAATAATAGCTTTGATGGTTGATTGTTGATTTATGTAAAATACGATATAATACAGCCAGATCAAGAGGTCTTACAAAGTGGGGAGAACGAGCACTTTAAAGAGATTGCGTGCCAATTAGTTGTTGTGTGGGCGGCTTGGTTTGATATTTTTTTTAGTCTGTTCTTTGCCGGAAAAGGGGTAAGGGCGGGCAAATTCAACAATACAATAGAAAACATGTATTGGAGCTTCTCTCGCGCGACCTAGGCAAATTATGGGCCTAGTATGTACTTTATTTTGAATGCACAACAGGGTACACCAGGGTCAAATTGTTGGGGGAATTTCTTGCGCTAATGCAAGAAATTCCCCCCACAATTGGTGTGTTTAAAAGCAAGAAACCTACTCTACACCACAATTGCGCTTCGGTTGACGTATTGGGAAAGACTGGGGTGCTTAACTGCACCATTATAAACGCCCGCAGTCTTCTTGCAAATTTGGTTTGTTTCCACTTGCTTTTGTCAAGTGACCGTTTTGACATTTCTCTGTTACCAAATCCTGGTTGAACGGACATTTTCGTGACGCAATGATTACAAATGGTTTTGCTTAATTACTTACATACCATCATCCGAGCATATAAGGTGTACGTTCGCCCAACCGTTTAATATGCGTGTCAGGTCTGGTCGCCCAAACTTTTGAAGGACATTTACGAAATGCATGCCTGGAATGTATGGGAAATTCTATATAGAACGTTTAGAATTTCTAAAGCTGGACTCTCTAGAGCTTTGCAGGCTGAAAGCAGACCTGATTTGGACTTAAAAAATAATTCATGGATAACTGCCAGGGTTGTACTTCCTTTTTTTTTTTTTTTTTAGATAAGAACAGAGTCTAGAACTCGGGGACATAGTCTGAAAATGGTAATTCCCAGTTTCAAATTAAACTGTAGGAAGTCTTTTTAGTATTCGTATTGCTCCAGTTTGGAACTCTCTGGGCTAAAACATTGTTATGGCCCCATCAGTGGATGTATTCAGACGACTTCTTAATGGTGGCCGTTTAAAGTCACATTTGCAACGCCCAGAGTTTTGTCCCTGAATACTGTACACTCCACTTGTGGTCTACTACTGCAAAACATATCCAAAAATCTTATCGTTTAGACAAACTTATCTTTGATAATTGCATTCTTTTACCTTTTAGCCTATCGTATATAATTTTACGGTAAGATGTTAGTGGTCGCTTGATTTCGACCCTTTCTTGCCGTTTTGCTTTTTGGTGGCAAATAAATCTTATCTTATATCTTAAAAGAACACCTGTCTAAGAAGCAATTCTGAAAGGTCAACACATGGATCTAGAGCGAGTCCATGCTCTGATTTTCGGAGCACAGCCGTGCCTTGAATGTTGTCATGTTCCCTCAGTTGCAAAAACCTAAAGGTTTGCTTTGCTGTTTCTCTGTGGAATTTCAACTTCCCTGTAGTATTTAAGCGTATTATATGGAATACAATAGTTGATTAAAATAATTTAAATTTAAAAATTGCAGATAAAAGGGCTTTTTTTTTGGTGGGGGGTTGTGAGGCCGGGGGGGGGGGGGGGGAAGCAGCATTAAACACAGCACAAGCCCAAACCGTGTTTGTCCTCTCCGCTGAAATGAAAAAAAGGTTTTGTACATCCGTCTTAGTTTTTTTCTCCAAAAGCATGCTAAACTCTGTATGTGTATATTGTTGTTCTTTCTCATTGTCTTGACATTGTGTAACTATACTATTCTAATAATAACTTCAAAGAATTGTTCGCTTGTTGGTAGAGTTGTCCTCACAACCCTGGTATTGTGATTCCAGACAGAATAATTTCATTTTATCATTAAAACTCAACACATCTAATTAGTTTACTGACTGACGTGACCTTACATCGAAGCCAGCGATGACTCGCTCGCTCTTCCCCACTCGTACAACGTGACTGGATGTGCAATCCTCTCAGTAAAAGGTGGATTGCGGTTCTCGATTCGTAGCATTGACTACGAGAAGAGGATTAAGAATTCAACTTTCATTAAGTCTACCCTAATTAAACTTTCAACCTGCAGAGACACACTAATCCCACTTTCATTGTGAGGTGCAATTACAGTATAAGACACATCCCATTTCAACAAATGCACTGGAGGTTACATTAGAGATAAGGACATGTAATTTCTGTGATTTTGCAAAATCGCAAATTTCGCAACATTTTCTCTAAATGATTCTTGATGTGGTAGGTAAACAATCACTAACTGAAGCAAAAACACCAAATTGTCACAAATTTCAGTAAATGCGCAAAAATTACCGCAAAAATGGCTTTATTTTTCATGAAATAAATTTAATGCAAAACAAGCCAAGACAACTACTACTGGAACAAAATTCTGGAGTAGTTCTCACCGAAGCAATATTCTGGTGAATCCGCACCAAACAATGCTGTTGGCACAATGTAGCCGTAAGCGAGCAGTCGATCATCACTACGACTGTACGTAGTGCATATTTATGTTACAAAAATTGGCTGCAATTATGCACCCATATTTTCGTGCTCTGCTGGAATTTTTGTTATCATAACTTTTGTCAATATACGAGCCAAGGGGATGCCGTTATCGAATCAGCCGCCATATCCATCATCGCAAAATTGCACCGAAATCCTGCAAAATTGCACTTTCATCACAACAAAACTCACCGCAAAATTGTGCCTAGTATCATTGCAGAAATTACATTTCCTTAATTAGAGATGATAAAAAGATTGTATGTATTTAATTGCATATATAATTATAATAAGCAAATGTGACAAACTTTTTCCTGGATTGTTTTCATCCACTCCGCTACGGCATGCAGCAATCTTGCTAATTTCACTCCTGTCCACATCAAATTTCATCAGATTTACATACAGCATGCTAAATGCAGTCCAATCTCTTTAATCAAGGAAATGTAGCCTACACGCATAATCATATGCAATTCAGTAAGCAATTCCATCAAACCTCCACCCCTTTTTGGTGGATTGGTGTCCGACTGCAACCTGAGCACCATGCCAACTGCACTGCCAACCCAGAGTCCGTTTTCATTCACTAACAATTGCTAAACACCGTTCCAGGACTCAGCTGTGCAGTGTATCGCCCTTTTGTGGACCTCTTTCCCTTCGTAAAAAACTGTCGGCATCTTACAGTCACTCTACGCACATCTAATCTTTCAAAACTGAACCTTCATTGTTGTTTGCAGTGATCACAACATGAATATATTGAGAATATTATAGCATTACGGAAAAAAAACACTTGTAAAATTATGTATATGATTAAACACTGTCATATGTGTAACTGTGAAAGTTGTACGTGACATTTGTACACTGTATCTGGAGAAATGGTGTACTACATGCAATGTTTGTGTATTGCTGATTAACATGTAACATTCACGTAATTGTAATAGTGTCACTAGTCATCAGTCATCTGTGAGGGTCTTGTTCACGTCCTTAATCACTGTCGCTGCTGATAAGGTTGCCGCTACCCACGCAAACAGTAGGGTCATGTCGCTCATTGGCCGCCTTCATGAGCCTGTCACATTTCTCCTGTGTTGTGCTTCGATCGTCTAACACGCACTTGGAGTGTCAAATGCAATGTACTGCTGAATCTGTTGTCATCAGACGATAGCTCTATTAAAGGTCCTTAGGCTCATCTTTTATTTTAGTTGATATGCGCACAAACCAAAAAGTACCACGCTTCAACAGGTTAAAGGACGGCAAATTTTCGGTAGTGTCATCGTAGTCCACATGACACAATCCACGGTTCGAAACACTACATGCTAGTTGGTTGACCCAGCGATAGTGTCATTCTGCTTGGAAGAGGGTTTTCCAGCGAGCATTGAGGTCAGCGTCGAGATCTTATGTGGTGAGATTTATGATGCATTGGTGTGCAGGCTCTTGAACGTTCATAAAGTGGCGCATTATACTTCGGAAAATGTTGAATGGCGCACATTTGAGAGCCCTAAATGCCTTGCCATTCACTATTTTCTACGTAAAACATGAGCCACTTGTGAATGTTCAAGAGCCTGCACACCAAGGCATCTTAACCCTGTAATGCCCATGCCTGACCATTGGGACTTGATTTGTTGCCATTCTGTTATTGGACGTTGTGCAGTAAAGGGTTAAAGATCACCACACAATACCTCAGTGCTGACCTCACTGCTCTCTAGAAAACCACCTTCCAAGCAGAGGGAGTCACTGTCGCTGGGCCAACTAATGACTCTCGGCAGTGTGAATATTGAAATCTCGCAGCATGTAGTGACAAATTAAGTGCGTGTTTCGAATCCTGGCCTGAAGAAAATGGTTTGCGGCTTGTGTCATATAGACTACGACAGCTTCGAAAAATTTAATAATAAAAAATGTCTCCTGCTGCCTTCTTCAGGTGACAAAGGAATAAAAATAAAAATACTAGTTACATACATCACACTGTACTGTCCGACGCTGATTTGAACGAAGCATGTGCATGTGTAGCCTCCAAGAAATAGAAGGCTCCCATCTAAACGTCTTTCTTGCTACTCCACCGTGCTCGCAGCCACTCTGCCAGATCTCTCCTCACGAAATGCTGGATCGCTGGTGTCGAAGGTGGTTGGAGGTTCATTAGCTCTCTCCCATCCATTTCGTGCCTAACTATGGCTAGTGACTCGAGGCAACGTAAATGTTTATCACTAACAAGAGTTTGACTTATCAGCGTTGTAGTCTACTCCCAATCAGTGCTGTGTCTAGTGGCCATGTGGTGGGCTGCCACGCTGTTTTCCTCATCCTCTTTCCTGGTGTCTGCCATATGTTGTCTCACTCGATTTCTTACACCCTAACTTTTTTCACCTACACATACAGCGTCAACAGCCACCACAAGGAACACTATATCCTCCTTCTCTTACATTCACAATTTTGTTCAAGGCTTCTTTCGCCTTTTTCCTCACTTCCGTTCTAGTGTGCACTTGGTGTATGTTTTTACTTTTCTTTTTCATAAGCCTTTTTTTTATACCTTCTGGGTTTCCAAAAAAGACATTAAAACCCTGTTGTTACAGCAACTTCACTAGCTTTTTGCTCTGCTCTCCCAGGTATGTCACTC
>JAHWFP010172149.1:0-28330 GCA_023313725.1 Lithobius niger
TTTTTTTACACTTTTTACTATTGATGACTGTTCCACTATTACTTTGATACAATTGTATTATTAAGAAAAGGATTTATTATTCTTTTAACTCAGTATAGTTTATCGTTCCTCCTGGCATAGTAGAAAGCTGTACACTACTGGATCTATAGTTTCGCATGGCTTCATATTAGAGTGAAGGGGCCCCATATCAGAATGACTTATTCCCATATCAGGGTGAAGGGCCCCGTATTAGAGTGAGGGGCCCTCATATTAGCATGAGGGGCCCCGTGTTAAGGTATAATGGAGGAGAAGGCCCACATATCAGGGTGAGGGGACCTCATATTAGGAAGAGGGGCCCCGTATCAAGGTAAGGCGTAAGGGGCCCCATGTCGGGGTTAGGGGCCCATCTTCAACGGTCTGCCTCGGGGCCGCAACATGGGGTAATAAGCCCCTGCTGAAGATGAGTTGCTTACAGGGATGGGGGGGGGTTACAGAAGCGAATATTCCTTGGACTTTATTTTCGGTTGTTTCCCGTCCTGCCCAAGATCACTCAGTCAACCTAGGTCCACTGGGTCACCGGGTCTAGCCGGGTCACCGGGTCAATCCGGAAAACCGGGTCTGGTCGGGTCACCGGATCTGGAGGGTCACTGGTGCAGTCTGGGTCACCGGGTCAACCTATTTTCGGATCACCGGGTCAAAAAAAAGTGACCCAGTCAAACTCTGCTTCCCACAATGATTCTGATTCTCCATGCTTATCACTGGGACTACATTCTCTGATTCATACACATACAGATGCTTTGGCAGCAAGGCAAACTGAGAGAGTCCTTGGTTTTAAAGTATCCAGATGCAGACCCAAAGAGCGTATTGAGATCCCAGTCTGCGTGGATTTAGGACAAAAACTTTGAAGAAAAAAGCTTGGTGACTGGATTTTTTTTATGGAAAGTAACGTAGGAAAAAGTACTATGCAACACTCAAGCAATTATTATAAACAAATCGCCACAAATGACATACACTCAGGCAGGTAATAAAGCCAGACAGCTAAATGTAGCAGATATCGTCAAGAGTCACTTCCCGACTATATATGTACACATTGTGGCCCATAAATAGTGACCATACAAAAAAAGTATGTCCAAAGTTAGTTAAAGTAGGGTCAATTTTTCTGGGCCTAAAATTCAGGCCTTGAGCCCAAAGTTATAAAAAGTTTTTTGTCAGACTCAGAATTGGATTACTGATCAAGAAAAGTGGCTCATATTTTGTTAAGCCATAATTACACACAAAAACAAACAAAATAAGACCCAACGCTTATAGTGTATTCTGAATTTGTCCTTTCCTCAGGAAATAGGATGTCCATTTATTACTTTATGTACCCTGGTTATACAAACGGGCTACTATTTTTTCGGTTATTAGTGGGTCTTTTTAGCATTCTTAGTAGTATGACGGTCACTAATGTGGATGTTGTTTCTTTAAGCTTTGAGTGTATTAAAAATAAGGCCCCCCCCCCCTTCCCCTGGATGTGCTACTGAACCAAATGTAATCTAATCTAAAATCCCAGATTTTGGGGCAGGAGCGTAGTTTAGCATTAACTCATCATACCGACGTAACGATTCTTACCTTCCCTTCGGACGCGTCTCTCCCGCCATTGACGTTTTCCCCTCACAGCTCCGAAATTAATTCATGTTAAACTGAAGTACTCTTTGATAAACCCATCAGTTAGTACGGCGAAAATCGTCTCGGCTAAAATCGGCGCCATCTTGCGGATAATTGCGACCGATATTTTCTAGTCATTACGCATGCTCCATGCCTGTCTGCGTTGCGATTAACTTAGCCAAGGTTGTAAGAAAATGTATTGAAAGAATGATCAGGAGGGCGACTTTCCTTTATTTCGGTGCATGTTGGTCATTTTGCAAGGTACTCTCTGACTGTAGCGCTATCTGCGATCCATGTAGTGGCGAATCGTGAACTAAAAATCTAAAGACCAAATCGAAACTTACAAAGCGAAAGTTCGTTTGTTCGTATTACACGAACCGATAGTATTGTGAATTTAAATCCACAATATAAAAAAAAAACATAAAATAATGAGATAATGCTAATTTAATCATCAAAATTACTGATTAACTAAGCTTAGCCTTACCTACAAAAACTGCAGAGATTTGTGTGAAACTTGCTAATAATGGCGAAATTATTATTTACATTGTAGCCTTGGGCATAAGCCAATCTCTGGGTACGCTAGAAATAGGTAAGGAGTTTGATGCCTTGGTTATAACTACCAACCATCCTGAAGGACCTTTCGATTATTTTGCACAGGATAGTATAGAGGTAAGACACAATAACTATTCGCTTGCAAAAATAGTAATTTATTTGGTAAGGTGTTTCTCCAACCCCCTCCACACCGTTTTATTTTGCTATTAGGAATGGCTATATGCATGCATTCCAATAAACTTGATGTTCCAATACACTATTTCAACCATGGTTTTCGAAAGCTATTGGACGGTTGTCATGGTTCTAATCAGAGTTGGACTGGCCAGAAAAGAGCGTCCGTGCCATTTGAAGGGATGACAGGCGTGCCATGCGTTTTACGAGAAACTCCCTATACATCTGATAGTGATGGACCCTCCACTGTGGTTTCTGGATTCGGTGTCCATTTTTTAAACACATCTTCTATACTTAAAAGTTCGTCTTTTTTGGTTGGGAGGGTGTTGAAAAGGGGTTGACAAGGGTAGTGAAGAGGAATGAGAGGATTTGCTTTATGTCTGAAAGAAATGGTCGCCATCCAGAAAGCAAGCCGAGATAGGGCATTCATTTTATTTCGGAGGAGAGAAAAAAATTACCCGAGGGGCAGCAAAAGTGCGGCAACCAATGGGTGCCTAAGCCATGGCACTACGGCCAGTCCGAGCCTGGTTCTAATCATAAGTTTGCAGCTTCGATCCCTCCTACGTTTCTTACTATCAACAAAATACTTACTATGCTAAAATCGCTATTTTATGCTTTCATTGCTCAAAAATAATAAAAAAAAACATTAGTACCATATAGCTCCCGCCAGGGGCGCCACTCTGTATCCTACAATACAAGGCGAGCGTCCATAATACCTCATTATCGCTTTGAGCACAACGTTGTGTGGTTGTGCCAATTTATGCTCTTAAGTTTTCGGCTTTTTTCATTGCAAAAACGTAGATAGAATCTTCGGAATTTTTTAATTTGTTTACTCGGCAGTGTTTACAGTGGGTTTACGCGTTTAAACCTTCTTATTGTACTCCCGGCGGTGTTTAAATTATGGAAATCTTATTTGTATCAGCCAAGTATGGCGTTGGCGTAGGCCTTGCCCGATGGGTTTGGTACTTGGCTTGGAGAACAGCAACGTGCTGGCCCTCAGCATGTTGGCTATAGACATATTTTTCTTCATTTTATTCCCGTTGCATGTAAATTACTAGTGGATTTCATAATTTCTTTGTGGTTTGCATTGTGGCGCACCCATATTTCCCTTTTTTCGAGAACGCCGTTCCTGCCTTCGGCCTTTCTCCCCATGCTTTCTCACTTTTGGCCGATCCCTTGCACCTTACTCATTCGGTTTGCGTTTCCCAAGTTCATTTTTCTGCTGTTGTTAGAGTGAATTAGCGGTACGATGTAGTGGAATCTTATTTCATTCCTGTCTTGTGGAGAATTTTGGCTCCCGTTTGACGCATAGAGTTAGATATATTATATTGTTACACCAGAGAGGGAACATTCGCTTCAAAGCCTGTCCGTGTGTAATTACCGCCGCCAGGAGCCAGGTCGGCGCCACCGTCGATTTGAGAACGACTTCGTTCGGACTAGAGGTGTGCGCCCCCAACAGCCAAATCAAACGAAACTTACGCCGCCGCTGGCAGATTCGGATCCTGTCATCGCGATTACTTGTTAGTTAGTGTCTAAAACTTACTAAAAGATGAAGTATAAATTTATTTATGCTTTCGAAATAACTGAACTACTTGGAACTTGAAACAAAATTTGGCAAATTGCATGCTTCATTGTGATGTGCTGCATTGCTTTACATGCTAAAAATGAAATAAAATAAGTTGGATTATTTCATTTTGCAATAGCAAATGTGAAGTGGAACAGTAGAGCAAAGGGAGGGAGCGCGGTGGTAAGGGTCAGCCCCCCCCCCCCTCCCCCCCCAAAAAATTAACAAAACGAGCCGAGAGGGAATAAAAATCACGTAAAACTGTTATTTGCTGTTTTCTTCAAAACTTTGATGAGGCCATGCATGACGTATAGGACCGGTCATTATTTATCGCTGGGGGAGGGAGGGGGGGGTGTCAGCAAGTTTTTGGACCCTGTCAAGGGAAGATCGTAAATTTTTCAGATGCAATCAAGTGGGGGTGGGGTCAAAAACAGACTGACCAACTGGAAGAAAAAGTCATTTTTGGACCTCAGAAATGGCACTTTCGGCAGTCAAAATTTCTAAAAACGCTTCACCCGCACCATCATCTCAGTGTTTACAAGGTTTTGAAGCTATTAGTACCATTACTGCAAGTATACTTTTTACAAAGAACTTAGAAAAGCCTTGGCACCTGGTTTCTTGGCTTCTTCGGTCTTTCAGGTGCTAACTATGTTACGGATGTGGGCCCACAAGCACAAAGTGTGTTCATCATACTTATTGTATGAATCTCGACAAGAGATGGGTGTAAGGAACATTTTATAGAACATGTTTAATCCAACATGTCTTTTCGTTAAAAACGAGACACGCTGTCGGTGTGGGGAGCTATTTATTTATTTGGCTACAGCACTAATCTTAGCTACAGGAATCATCTGCAGACAGTCGCAATAGGTATACGAAAAACGGAAGTTTTTTTTTTGGGGGGGGGAGGTTACATTATTTTGGATCTTGAGGGTGATCAAAAATTTGGTAGTCACAATTTTCACACCCCTCCCCAGCCATAAACAATGACCGGTCTCTAAAGCAAGAATAAATATACATTAAAAGTAAAGTGGTCACACGTTTTCCAGTAGGGGGTGCAAAGCGAGGCATACAATTTGAACCTCCCCCCCCCAAAAAAAAAAATTGTTTACGTTACTGATATGTGAAGTGAAGTTATTCTTCGCTTTAAGTTATAACAAGCAATAAAATTCGTGTTCTGTGTCGTCTGCTTCCGTCTTTATACTTGCTGCATCGTCTGCTTTCATTTTGCTATCAGCTCAAAAAGTGTATTTCGACGAATTATTAGGAAGTTAATTTCAGCCGTTTCAAACTTGACCAAGCTAAAAATGTCAGGTTGCAATACCGCGACTTAGTTTAATCAAGTCGTGGTTTGCTTACCTCTTATATTGAAATTAACGCACGCAAACACAACGAAATCGACACACGCCTTTTTCTCAATGGGGTCGCCATCTTGGAAATCCGACACGGACAAGACTAGTAAAGCTGTCAAGCCATCCCCCTGGTTTGACGCTTGTTACGGGAAAATCCAAGATGGCGGCCCTCTTGCCAAAACCGGATGTCGGCAAGCGTTCCTCCTCCACGCCGACGTCGGCCGCCATAGCACCTAGTGTGAGAACGCGGAAGCAAATGTCGAATGTCGGGTTGGTTTCGATTTGCGCTAAGCAGAGGTCTGCTGTGCTTTGTTGAACCTTGTTTACGTTTCGATGGATTTTGTTACTACAGGTAATGTAATTTATACATGTGAAAGGTGAAAGTTTTAAATTTAGCACGATCGTTTCGTGCTCACGTCCCGTAATCGCGATTGTGTCCTCGCCATTCTAAACTATTTGAGCGAGTTGGGTCAGTGTCTAATGTCGGCGCGACGTCCGGCAAGGCATCTGAGCGTGAGCATGATTGTCATCCGTCTCCACGTTCGGGGAATAGGATTGACATAGGCCGAAAACGATCATATCACCCATTAGGGCTGATAGTGCTATGGGTGTCGTCCCGCAGCGATATGCGTGGACAGTCACCAAAACAAGGCCTGGGATGTCGGTGCGGACGTTCGACGATGCCGCACGCCGACGTCGGCAACTCCTCCATGGAGTGGTGGAGATTTTCGGCAAGGTGATGCGCTCCCTCTTCCCCCGACGTCGGCTCAGATGTCGGCATTATGCACGACATCATGCTGGGATTCACTGTACGATTTTCTTGCTAGCTAACAATCAATAATTAATTAAGGAGGCTGTATCGACAAGGTCGATGTCGACTGCCTCTTTTCGTCCAGCTTTGGCGACGATTTTAAAAGGAATTTTTGGAAGGAAAGAAAATGTTTACTTACATTAAAGAGATGAAAGCAAGAATTTTTGGGGTAGCATTTTCAGGAAGGTTAAGAAAATTCCTTGTTGGATCTGCCAGCAGTGGATTATTCCGGTGGGGTTGTCATAAACGTGTCCGCGGCCGCCCCCCCCGTTTATTCTTTTGTCAATGTGAAGCTTTAGGCAAACACTGCCTCCCTAACTTTTAGGGCATGGCCCTATGGGGATGGGGAGGATTATGGTTCTCCCCAGGAATGCTACGGACGTATTTCCCTCTTGTAGCCTGGTGGCGTCACTTTGCACAGTTCCACACTCAGCCTTTAAAAAAAAAATAATATATATATAATAAATAAAGAAGGGTGCAAGGATACATTGTTGTGCCCCAGAACTAAACAATTTGGGTTCATGGTTCTGCCCTATTTGTTTAGTGCGTTATTTTATTTAAAAATGTGGGCCAAGGTGCCTTGTCCCCCCCCCCCAAAAAAAAAAAATTGCGGCACTGCTTCTGCAATCCCTACCTTGGCATTGTTCGGTTTACGGAAGCAAGTTTGGTTTTCGTCCCGTGTCTCCCATTGATGCTTTCGATTTCTTTAAAGATAATAGATTGTTTGGGTTTGGTTTAGGATGATTTGGTGTTCTGGAAGTCGTTTTGGTGGCAATTGTTTAGTTGGAACTGGTTTATTATTGGTTTTGAAGTTGTTTCGTGTGTCTGTTGCAGGTCCGCGACTGTCTGGTCACGTTTTTATTAAGTCCACACCTTTTTTGGTCGGCTTGGGACATCATTTCATTTTCGTCAGATTGGGTTCTGAGGTCTGGTAGTCCTCTCCTTTCGATCTGAATGGTCACCCGGATCGCAGGATTTCACTGTAACCTTATTCTGGTCTGAATCTTTGGAAAATAGTTTGGTGACGGAGAAAATTTGGTCGCGGTGCGTATAAGGAAGCTGGCAATCATCCCAATTAGTATGGAATGTGTAGGAATGAAAGTGGCATCGTCCTGGAAGGTGCAGTAGTCATTTGTCTCTGCCTTGTAATCGCATTCACCGACGCCTAGGTGAGTCAGGCGAGTTGGGTCTGCGATTGTTGTTGACGCGTCAGCCACCTTGTGCCTGAGCGTGACCAAGCTCGCAGTACTAAGTTTACCACGGTGCGGGCATAGGGCCACCCGCATAGACTTGAATTGGTCAGGCCACGCATCAAGGTCGTCTGCTGAAAGTTCATGTCGTGTGACGTGACCGTGAGGACGTGTGAGGTAGTAGTTCTTTAAACGAGGGTCTGGGAACTTATTTTAGGTGTCGGTCGACGTTATGTCCAAGCGTACTCAAGAATCGTTGTGACCTGTGGAGGATCTCCATGGACTAAACCTTCTCCCCAACTTTTTGTTCTTTTTCCAAAGTCGTTGCCGGTCTCGATGGACTCGCCGACATCGGGTTACCTCTACTTGTTGACATCCTCTGAAAGTTCCTTTCAACGTCTTGTTGTTGGGACAACTGGACCAACATCAATGCCTCTATCGCTCCCCTCACCCTTAAGACATTGGAGCCCATTCACATTGATTGGTATGGTTGGAATAAGCGTTCAGTTTCAGTCCAGGGCATTTGATCATCTTTCAAGTAGGAATGTTGGGTTTTGATGGTTTGCGTTAGGCTTGTAAGGCATATCATGCCCCTCTGCCCACTGTCAGTTCTTTCATGGTCCTTTCGGCCTTTTAGAGGTTAGGGTGCGCTCGTACTTTCAAATTTGGTTTAAGTTAATGTAAGTTAGATTAAGTTTAGTTTAAGTTGATTTAGGCTTATTTTAGGCTAATTTTAGGATCTTAAACCTATTTTGAAAGATTTCAAGTCGTGCCGAGTTTGCAATCATTTAAATTCCTTATAAACGACTTATTGAGTACACACCCCCTTTGAGGGCATATTCTTTGGATTTCCAAGATAATACTTCTTTTCGTTCTCTTGGAATATTTTTGAAACTTGGGGTTTTTTATTAAAATTCCACGCAGGTTAATTTTAATTTAACCCGCTCATACTTCTCTCTACTCTGCAAGTATTGATTTTCGTTGTGATGGACTGACATTGCTTTAAACGGCTTCGGTCTTTCGTCTTCGCATTTCCCCCAGCTGGAAACGCTGGGGTTCCTATTGTTGGGCAGCCTTCCCACACTGCACTTTTGGCTTCTCAATGAGCCTGGATGGACTGTTGGTCGCATTGCTTTAACGAATTCGGTCTTGCAACATTCCCCAGCTGGATTCGCTGGTGTTCCTCTTGCTGGGCAGCCCTCCTACGCTGCACTTTTGGCTTCTCAATGAGCCTGGACTGACTGTTGGTCACATTGCTTGAACGACTTCGGTCTTTCGTTTTCGCACATTCCCCAGCTGAATCCGCTGGGGCTCCTCTTGTCGGGCAGCCCTTCTACGCTGCCCTCTTGGCTTCTCAATGAGCCTGGTTTTCACCCGCTTAGTTTGCGGTGAGGTTCGCTGCTCGAATGTTTTCATATCAGAGCAGTTAGTAAGTTTGTAGCGTAAACTGGCGCCCCTCCCCTTCCTGGGAGTGCGCTCTAAGGAGGATAATGCAAGCTTGCGCTAGGTAATTTTGGTGGGGTTTGGTTTTAAAAAGTTCTTTTGTGTAGAACCCCTCTGGTCTCAGCTTTGTAGCTAAACCTCCCCTTCAACCGGGAATTTTGTCGAACGACAGCCTAGAATTTCTCTATCTGGTCCAGTATTCCTTTCCGGACATCTTTGTCTTTCATGTCTTGGAAGTGAGAAACTGCAGCACGGCTTGCAAGTATCATCCTTTGGTAATTTGGTGGCGTTACCAAAGACAATTTTCTTTTCGCAGAAAGGTCAGGTTGGCGAGCCATGATGAAACGGAGGTAATTTTACTTCGAGCAGTTTGGGACAGTCCTGACTGTGATTCAATTCCTTTCATGTGCATTACGTCACTTTGAATTCTGCAAAGTGGATTGACGGAATAAGGTTAGGATTTTACGACGTCTATAGTCTTATTGACGTCTCCCTTTTCTGGGCCTAGTGTTTTTGGACAACCCATGGTTCATATGGTTGTGAACACTAATCGACCAGACACTACCGCAGGTCACTACAGGTTGGATTCAGCTAATGCTGGTTGCGCCTAATCATTTGGAGCGGGTTAAGGGCGTTAAAACATCTCCTCCTCCTCCTGTTCTGGTTTACTCCTTAAGTCCTAAACGTAACTGTATTAACTTTGGGGGAAGGTAGCCTACTGATGGTTAGCATGACCATCTCAAGTTCTAGAAGTCCTGGCTTTGATCCTTACCCCAGCCACCCCTGACATTTTTGGTGTGGGAAGGGCCTTGTGTTGCCTCGAGTCATCATTGTGGGAGGTAATAATAATATTATGCATTTCGTAGCTCTCTTCCTTCTGGCTCCATGGACTAGGCTGGAATCGCGTGAAAGATGTAGCAACTCTAGCTTTTCTTGACCACATTTTACCAGACGTGCTTAATACTTTATTAGGAGAATTGTTTTACCTGAGCCTTCTCCTCGCAACCATTTTTCTGAACTAGGGGTTGTGGATCCTGATGGGAAGGGGCAAGGCTCTGGGCGTGCCCTTCGACTCTATCTTGCTGGAACTTTTATTCCTCCAACGAAGGGGCCCAATGCCGAGTAGACGACTTCGTCCGCTCCGTTATTCCTCCAGGTCAACAAGGTGTAGGACAGTCCTATTCCAGTTAGGAAAGTGGATATGTGAAGTTGTTGAGGTTTCTTCTGAACTCGGACCGAGCCTTATTCATCTTCCAAGTGAGGTGCGGCTCCGAACTGGCGTAAATTTAGGAAATGTCGAGCCAACCTGTGGGTTTTAAACGTCCACCTAAGAAATTGATAAGTGAGGCCTTCGCTTGGTCTTCAAGTAGGAGATCAATAGTTTGGGGTGGACCAACAGTTTTAGCCTTGGTGAGGTAGGCTAGGGTGGCGCTCTGTGTGTAGTGCGGTACACTGTTGGCTCATTCATGTGTATGCCTTCCAATCACGTTTCGTGCATTGGTACGGTATTGGCGACTCGCAATTTGTTGCGTTATTTTGTCATGTGTGGCGTTTTGTTTTCGTGTTGAATAGTACTGAGAGAGTAAATAAAGTAAGTTGTACAGCTGTTGCGTTGGGATGAAGGAAGTTCTGGGTAGGAATGTAAAAAAAAGATGAACATAGGTTGTAACAAGATCAGACCATCCACGGGCATTCTGCAACGTGTGTCCTCCCACTCATCTTCTGAGGTGGGAGGAGTTGGTCAACGTCGGTGGTCGAGGCAACGCGACTGTCTTCACTCAGCATCTGTGCGGGAGTAGGATTAGCGTCTGCTGTCTTCCGGCTTAGCAAGTTATATTCAAGTGGTTGAAGTCACCTGCTCAGGTTGGCAATGTTTTTTAGGTAAAGGATATTGGTGCTATTGAAGGCCTGGTTCTCCAGGTTGGTGCTGTACCAGGTGGAGCAATTCTGGCAATAGTAACCCCTTTCTGGAAAGGGAAATAGGTTCGTGAGGTAGTAACATGGCCCTCTGGTCGTGAGTCGACTATTACCGTTTACCTTGCAAGGGGCGGCCTTACAGTTTTCTGGCATTGGATATCTCTGCAGCATACGGGAATAATGCTCCACTTGATGATGCTGTTGCACCCTGGTTCGTAGAACTCTAAACACTTTCGTTAGTCACTTCCTTTGAGACCCTGTTGGCTCACTTGGTGGAAGATTTAGAAAATCTTCTGTGACTGGTACAAGGGTGGAAATTAAGAAATGGAAAATATTATTTTGGAAAAGTTGATTACCATTCGTAAGCAGGTACCTTCTCAATAATTATTGAGGTTTGGTATGACAACTTATGTAATAGCTTCGGGTTCTAGCTGACCCTCCTCCGGGGGGACAAAGTCAGCACATATTACTGGAGTAAGTATTTTGTTGATAGTAAGAAACGACATTTTAACACTGCTTAAAATAAGTTTTTACTATCCTAAAATACTTACCTTCAGTAGAACCCACCCGCCTCCCCTCTTTCGCTGAACCCGTTGGTTGCTAAGCGATAATGAGGTATTATGGACGCTCGCCTTGTATTGTAGGATACAGAGTGGCGCCCCTGGCGGGAGCTATATGGTACTAGTGTTTTTGATTATTTTTGAGCAATGAAAGCATAAAATAGCGATTTTAGCACATATTACTGAAGGTAAGTATTTTAGGATAGTAAAAACTTATTTTAAGCAGTGTTAAAATGTTGTTTTTTTGTTAGCAAAGACTAAAAGTAACTCCCAAAAAAGACAGTCCAGCTCGAGAAGCCAGGTAACTAAACTTTTTTCCCCTGAACCGATGTAATGACCACCTCACGTACGTGGTCACTTATATACACAGGGCCCAAAAATGCAATAAACTAGGCACACAAGTGCTAACGATCACAATTACTCTACCGAGCGACAGGTTTTATAATACTTAAGATTATTTACTTATTCTCATTTCCACGCAAACACCGAAGGCACACCAATCCAACATAAATACCTAGGAGTGCATCTGGATAGTTCAGCCACCAGGCAAGAGATTTGCTGTACAAAAGATTAAAGAAGCGTTTTAATTAGAGAATAACACTTGCATCACCAAACTGTAGAAAAGGTTGTGTTTTTTCTACAGTTTGATGGTGCAAGTGTTATTTATTCTCCTAATTAAAATGTCAAGTTATCGTCACTGTTACTACCGGTTACCGGTCTTTAAAGAAGCGACCGCATCGTTTAAAAACGTTTGAAATTGGCCATAATAGTGCTTTCTTTACGATTTGTAATGGTTTTCTGAATTCTAAACACTGAAAGAACTTTCACTATGGTATATTATGGAAAGTGGCTTTGTGTAAGTGTAGTGCTCAGGGCTACGAGCACTATAGATCACGTGCCTTTACCACTGCTGCTAAAAATTAACTTAGCCAGCCAACAGAATACTCGATTTTTTCCGAAAATATGAGAGGCAGGAAATTCACCTTCGAACTCTTGAATTTCATGCCCCAACATTCCCTTGTCATGAAATGTTATCGTGTCCAAAAGAGAAAAATGCGCAGGTAAACAAAATCCAAGTTCAGTTAAATACTCGGCCTCACTCGCTTTGCTCACGCGACCAACAATAAACTAAAATAAAGGAACTACCCAACCATTATTTCCTTCGAAAAACGGTGAAAAAACAAAGTTTTTTTAAAATTGACTTAAGAACAGTTGTGACAACCGTGAAAATGAAACCAACTATACCTTCACCTGAATTAGAACTTCATTTTTGTCATGTAGATTGCGAACTGTCCCAGAAGGGAAGTAACCTTGCACTAATATTTAGATTGAATAAAAATTTCGTGCAATTTTTTTTTAAGGAAAACGTTGAAAAGTTTCTAAACCTTGGAGACGACAGGAATATTCAAGAGGTTTACATTGCAGGCAGAAGAGTAATCTAGTCTGAAAAAAGGACCATCAATGCCGAACACTGGTAGCATACACAATGCTCACAGCAGACCAAGAACCAAAAGCTGCATGAATGAAAAATTATTATACTTGTCTTGTATGGAATAGTGAATAAATAAATGTTTATATTCAGGTTTAACACAGACTGTACACAAACATTATATTCAACGATCATTTTGGCACATCTGCACACATCCAAGTGGATTATTATTAATAATCTATATATATAATTACACAACTTCCGCAACGCAGCCATCGGCAGCAGCTGCGTACGATGCCATCTCCACTCTCCAGGCCAGCAGCGCGAACATACGATGCCATCTACTGACCAAACGGCAAATTAAATGGGGGGGAGGGGAGCGAGCGACTCCGCTAGTAATTATTATTCTTGTTCAACTTCATCACAGATGCAGAGTTTAGTAACCAGGCAACATGGTTACTATGACGGCAAGGCTAAAAACAGGATCAGGCAGACGACTCCACTTTACCACACGTAATGGTGCATCAGCCTCGAGCCGTTTCCCTTCCGATTTTTCTTATTCCCACTACACGAAAGATTAGCGTTACAATAAATCTCTGCATCAAATTCTTCATAGAAGTTAAAAGGTAGTACAATTTTTTCTTCGTCCACAGTACTGAAAATAATTCCTAATAGTGTCAAATGAAAGAAACCTTTGCCCATGGCGTGCATTTAACCTACGAACAAAAACTTAAGGGAAAAAGTGATTCGTTAGTCAAGACCTGTTTGGCGTCCAAAACTAACCGACTACGGTATCAAAACTTCGGATAGGGTGGGGGAAGGACAGTAGAGGAGGCTTCACTTGCAACCCTACAGAAGATAAAGACTAAAATTGCAGGGCCTGCACCTGCTTAATTTTAGTTTTTATTGCCTAACCGAAAATATACATTACCTTATTTACACTAGCAGTTTCCCTCTTTGAGCTATTGTATCCCTAGAAGTTGAAGCTGCCTTCCCTGCCTGGCTTGTACACTACCGCACATGCGTCGGGCTTTTCCATATAAACCCTTGCGCAGCTACGGTTATCATCATTTAACCTCCAGAACCTAGCTCATGGTGGGAAGGCCTGGGCAGGAATGAAGGTAATGCATATTTTCGGTTAGGCAACGCAGACGGTACGAGACGGCTGCCCCAGGCACAGGGTGCCATTATGAAGACCAGTCTGCTATCCTGACCACGTTCACTCGAGGGCGGAGGATGATCGTCCGTGGATGGCGGAGGCGGATATAAGAATCATATCCCGTCCGCTACGGATATGAGTGAGATCGGGAGTTGCGGAAGGGGTTTGTTTTTTTGTTTTTTTTTTTGTAGGCGTCATCGCATGCAGAGGTCTAACATGTGGGGACAAGAATAAGAGATCAAATTTGAGAAAATGAATCCTCTTATCTTGTGTGAAGTCGAAGGTTGGGTGGCTGGAGACGGCAGAGCGGATGCTTGAAGGCAGGATGTAGTTCGGTGGCACGTGGGTGAGGTACTGTAGAGGAGATGATTCAATCATGGCGGATATTTCATGAAGGCTGCTCAACAGGATGCGTAGATGGAGGTAGCACGGAGGGATATAGTATCCCCTCCAAAGAAACAGCGTCCAATGCCGAAGGGAAGAGAGGCGAAAGCCGACAGGAGGCAACGAAGCAGTCTATCCCAAGAAAAGCTGCGCAGAGGCAGGTCCTGGGGAAGGGGACTGAGGACGAGGACAGCGTTGAGCTGAACCTACCTAACCCTTGCCGATACGCAACGCAGACGTGAGCTTGTCGGCCAAAAACAAGGAACGGTCGTTCCGAGGGATGGCAGCCTGCGGAGGGCGGAGGGGTCAGACAAGCAGCCGGGACCGGCGAGGAAGGGGGGAAGAATCCCATTGTGTCCCCTTTGCTCGCGGTATCCTGAGGCGGAGGATGCGGAGGCTAGTGCGAGAAGCGGCGGGAAGCACAGCGTTTCAACGAAGTGAATAGCGTGGCGGCTAGAGAAGAGAGGGTCTTTGCTTCATGCGGAATAGAGAGAACTGCCAAGTAGCATGGCGGCTAAGGTTGATCCCGAAGGATACTGCGGATCCCGACGTGGAGGGACGCTAAAGGTAGAGAGCCGCATCAGAGAGGATGGAAGCGCAATGAAATGTGTTGCGACGTTCAAGAGGTCAATAGTTAAGAAGGATACAAAAGTTTGGGCAAGACGGATGCACATGACAGTCAGTTCGGTCAGTTCGGAGTGGGCGTCTCACTGGAGACCAGAGGATAAACGAATGGCCAAGATCGGAAGGCGGGGCCAGAAGTAGCCTGGCGTTGTGCGGAATCCGAAGGCCATCCTCGTTACCGTGGAATGACAAGCTGAGCATGGCATGTCACCCTCCGTCGTCTTAGTATTGCAGTGAATGCCATAGAAGGCAAGGAAGAGGTTGGGAGCGTCATCGTATTGCCATACAGAATAACGTGAGAAGGTTAGCAAGGTTGGAACGAGGGTGGACTATCGTCGGAGCGCTGCTGAGGATAGAGGACGAGGCCCTGAAGGGAAGTCCTGGGATGTGTCTGTTGTAGGAGATGGCAACGGTATGGAGGACACGGAGGGTGAGGATAAAGCTATGGTGTGCGAGTCACCAGTTGGAGGGACGACGCTGCTGGTGGCTGCTGGTAAGTGGGATGTAGGTCCAGTGGAGGCCATGACAGGGAGATCCGCAGGTAGGAGCGGAGGTGTGTCAGGTTCTAGTGGCTCCGGTGGGCCGGATGGCGTTGGAAAAGGCGACGGCAGAGGGGATGGGGCCGCCCGGTGAAGCGAAGTCGGAGATGGCGTCGGTGTTTCACGAGCGGATGATCGTGGGGAAGGAAGTATCCCTAACGTGGAGGGCACAGAACGGAGGTGCCGGGCCCACGGACGTGCACTAGGGAATTGAAATGGTCATAAGGAGAAAACTTTGGAAAGCACGCATTTCAGACACCGCTGATCTCTACAGCGCATTTAATCTGGAACCGCACATCTGTGTCCAAGGTGGCGGCCAGATTTAGCTTGACGAGTTGGTAGATGTTCTCGTATGATGGTCACATTATATTCATGAGGGGTACATGTTTGTTGGCCGGATGTTTAATGGAGAGTGACTCGGCGGTGAAAATCATTGTGGGTGTTAGATTTAAGCAAAATGGTGGGCTTGTGCCAGACAACGTTGAGTTTTGTTTGTAGGTGATATTGTGCTATGCCATTCGTCAATACACCATTAACAGTGTCTCCAACGTGCTGGTTGAGGCGCTCTTGCAACATTCGGTGTTTTCTCCCACGTAAACTGCATTGTACTTAGCACAGCGGGCACAGCACATAACACTTTCTGTTTTGGTATTCACAAACTTTTTTACAAGTTCCCAAGCCCCAGCTCACTTACTTCTAACATGTGGCCAACAAGCATGTACCCCTCATGTATATAACGATACCAGCATAGAGAACATCTACCGACTCGTCAAGTCAAATCTGGGTGCCATCCTGGACAACAGATGGGCAGTCGAGATTAAATGCACAGTAGAGATCAGTGGTGTCTGAAGCGCATGCATTCGAAAATTGGTTTTCTCCTTATGATGTAGCGACCATTTCAATTCCATGGTGCACGGAGGAAGGTGAACAACAAATTTTCATTGAAAATTTAAAGAATTAATACTGCGTTCTCCTACTGTGGTATGATACTTTCAATCGTTCTACAAATTAAGTGTACTAACAACCCTTCTGGCAAGTTTCTCGTCCTGGCCCCTGGTGTTAGTTATGATGTAGTTATTGCAGTTGAGGACGAAAAACTTGGGAACGCATACACTTTTTTGGAGATTTGGCAGTTCTTACTATCTTTTTGAGTTCAAAATCACTTCTTTAATAGGATATGATTTGCTAATAAATTCTTGTTTAGAACACTATAGACCGGCGTGTAAAGAATGTTAAACGTTGCATCTACTAACAATTCCCTTTAGCTCTGGGACTTAATACACCCAACCAGCCTAGACGCTACCAAAATCTCAAAACCGATTCTGCACTTACATGCTATTCCACGTACACCAGCTTCTATCTGTGAACACCCATTTAAATAACAGATACTTTCCAATACCACACTTTACATATGTGAGATAACAGATCTTTTAACCTCTTTCCAATGATCTGCATTGGTATCTTTACACCCTATGACTAAGGACCCGTACTTTATGCGATTTTGCGAAATCGCAAAATTCGCAACTTGTTTACTAATAAGAATTTTGACCCCATTTTTCAAGTGGGGAGGTGTACGCTGTTCGCTGAAGCCAAAAATGAAAATACGCGATCGCAAAATTTACATTTTCCCGCAAAATTCGCAATTTTTGCCCAAATAAACAAATTATGACTTACTTTTCATCAAAATTTCATTAACTTTGCAGTAAAATAAGGTCGTCTGTTCATTACTGGCAGCTGTTTTGAAGTGGAATTAAAATTTTTTAAACTTTATTCATATTGTGCACCACTTATGAGGCCTATTTTAGGCTATTTTCTGTTAACAATTTTGTGATGTTTTTTTTTATTGCAAAATTCAGCAAATCTTGCAACATGATGTATCGCAAAATTACCTTTTTCCACCGCACATTTTAAAAATTCTCGCAACAAATATTATCGCAAAATTTTGCTTTAAAATATCGCGGAAAGTACGGGTCTCTACCTATGACATTCAACAATGAGAGCCGCGCAGCGACTAGCTAGCAAACGGAGACAATGATTTTAAGCGATTACACTATTTAAAAAATTTGCGGAATTATCAGTAATTGTTTAGCTTAAAATTCCTTGGTGCGATTGTAATTTGCCCTTATGTGGGACTATTCGAAAATTCGCTTCCAAGTAAAAATTTTCACTTAAATACAAAATACTAACGAAATTTAGGACACTAAACTATCGTGTACAAGTAAGAATTTAGTTTTATGGCATGAAAATAGGGTGTTCTCGAAATATCACAAAATAAAATGCCTCCCCCTCAACAAGCTTTAAAATTTGCCACGGAAAATAAAAATTTGTTCCTACGGAATATTATTAATGGCCACAGTAAAGCATTGTCTTTGCTAGCCAACACAAAATTAATGACGTTGAGGGAATTGTCCACATAAAGGAAATGTTCCCACAACTTTTATGTTGTGTTTGTTTATTACTGAATTTTTCACTGTTCTGCAATGCAGGGCCTTAACTACAATTTTGCATTTAATGATAGGATTACTACTAATCTACTGCTGCGTAATTTAGTCCTTCACAAATGTGAATTAGGTGGCGCTCACCAATGTTCATAATTCTAGTGACAAACGGGGAAAACACTTTCAGCAGTTTTTATGGCACAATTAAGGAAAAGAAGCAGGCATCAGCAGACTAATTAATTTGTTTGCCCCTGTAATTCTACAGGGTGAGGCAACTAAAGTGACACGAGGCGATATCCTGTGAATGGCTAATGATAGAATATTAATGTAGAAATGCAATGATGGATGTGATGGGGGACGTTTACACAACAAAAAAATGCATGACCTTGAATTGATATTTCAAGGTCATCCTTGTCCTATCTTCCAAACGAGATACGATACAGCAAAAAAGTAAATTAGATTGGACGCAAGGAGACAATGAAGACCAACAACAAAAAAACGGACTCGAAATCGGATAATAAATAAAATAGTAGTGATGATGTTTAAGAGTTAACTCTGAACATGCTGGTTGCACTGCGTGTCCCATCACACATCATTACATTTCTATCATTATTATTCTCTCATTGGCCATTCACAGGATATCAGCTCGTAACACTTTAGTTGCCTAACCCTGTATATGAAACCCAACAAACTCTTCTTTGCTAGCTAGTACACTTCCTGATAAGGTTAACTGCAGAGTCAGGGTTTGGCGAGTGGCAACCAACATCACCTTGGCTGCCAAACAGTCATAAAAATTAATAAGGGTGTACCGAGCAGCTTGTTTTCCGCCTAACCAGCCAGTAGTCACAAAATGACTACCACACCAAAGTATCTTACGGAACCAATCACTGACGCAGATTTCATCCTTGTTCATTTGCGCTTCTCAGAATTTATGACAGGTGAGCAAAAATTGGTTTTCATGGTTCGCTACAGACCAGCAACTTTCTTATTTTAACCTGTTAAAAGATTTCTATCATTCAGGCTCTGAGCGGCAAGTAACGGTTTGGTAGTCTGAGAAATTAATTGAAACTTGAACTGCAAAATGTATATTTATTTATTGGTTATTAGTCTAAACAGTAACATTAATCTTATAATGTATACATAATTTCAGTTTTCCAAAAAGTCACTTAATGATTCTCAACGAGTCTTCCGTAGTACAAAATAATGAATACACCAAGTTTGGTGTCATTTGTTTCAAGACTACTAAAAAATAATAACAAAGCAACTGAATGCCATTCACGTAATGATAGGTACAGTAAAATTACTTTTCTTCCATGGTCCCAATAAACTGAGAAAGCACTTAACCATACATTACAAAACCATGAGGTACACATATGAACCAAAGTCTTAAAGTGAAAACAGGAACTCTCGCAGGCACTCGTACACACACATATTTCACTTGAGCAGTTTACATTTCTATTCAAAATCTCCCATCATACTTGATCTGCTGCGATAATACTGTTGTTGTCCCCTAACAAGAGTTAATTTTTGTTAACGCTCCAGCTGGGATTTTTGCAGAGCTTCATCTACAGATCTTCGAAGAATAGATATAATGTGACGTGGATTGTCGCTACTCACCACAGCACTTCCAGAAACAATCATGTTTGCTCCAGCCTGCAACATACAATGGTCTTTAACTGTAAATTTCTTTTTTAATTCTGATAAAGCCTAATAATACAATGCTACAACAGCTTTTGAAACGTACCTCGGAACATGCATCAATGGTTGAAGGACCAACGCCACCATCAACTTCAATATCCAGGTTTCTGTACTGCTGACGTAAGTATTGCACCTACAACAAAATAATATGTTGCTCAAATACACTTAGTTGTCCAGTGCTTCCTCTCCACGTGACAAGGGTCCTTTTTCATACACCTTGAATTCAGGAAAAATTTGACCCAAAATCGGCGTACAGCTATCTTTAAAGCTGCATCTCTCATGCTCTGCTTGTACGCACAAAGTAGGCCTGCGCAGAACGTTGCGCAGTTACATCAAACGCAGCAGTTTCCCAAGATTTGGCAACGGTTTTATCTGCTGCAGCTTCAGTCAATGTTTATTATCATCCCTATCGTGTAGGCAAGCCTTTAACGAGTGCACAGAAGCAAACAGTGACGTATATTACTGTATGCTACGCCGACAAACTCCAGGAATAATTATTGGGGAAACTCATGGGCGACCTTGGATTTGTGCATAAAAAACAGAAAGAAATTTGATGCTGATCGAATGAGAAGATATTATTCGGCAGCACCGTTAGTTTATGAAAAATCTGACGGCATTTGGAACGAAAGGATCCTAGTTATTATTTAGATGGAACTTGGTTAAATGCACGATACACCAAATATTTTGTTTGGCAAGATGAGACTGAAATCACGGCGAGAAGCGAATCGGGTGAAGATTCCGACATGAGCAGTATCAAAGAACTAGACATTCATCACTGTTTTGATTTTGTTCTCTCCAGGTCAAAAGTCCTGTTTAGGACTAAAAATAAGGCATTTTTCAAGGCCAACAAACAGTCCTTTTAGCGATAAAACTATCATTTTTAGCGCCGCCAAAACTTAAAAGAAGAGGGTCACTTACTGTACCTGTTCTTCTGAAAAAGTAAATTCACAAAAAATCACGCGCATTTCCACAAACTAGACACTTACTCCTATGTCCAGCAAATTTTCAGCAACTAACTGTTATCATCAGGCTTTTAAGGTTGAATTAGTCCCCGATCACATCTTGCTTCAACGTTGTTTACAAGCGCCAATTTCGAATTCGAAAACGGCGCTTGTAAACAACGTTGAAGCAAGATGTGATCAGGGACTAATTCAACCTTAAAAGCCTGATGACGCTGATGATGACAACAGTTAGTTGTTGAAAATTTGCTGGACATAGGAGTAAGTGTCTAGTTTGTGGAAATGTGCGTAATATTTTGTGAATTTACTTTTTCTGAATTTCATCATGTTCCACAGTACGAACTTCAACGAAGTGTACCTGTTCTATTCTGTATTTCGAAAATAAAGTTTACCCCTTTGTTTTTTGAAAGCGGCGGGGGAGATCATGGTGGACAAATGATTAGCATGACTGTCACGTGCCAGAAGTGCTGGGTTTTAAGTCTGGCATCATATGACCTCAAAGATACATATGAGCCGACAGCAAGTCTGACTACCGTAAGGATCCTGGTTGCAGTTGCATCTGCTAAGAAATTGCTTACCCATAAACTTGATATAAAACCAGCATGCCTCAATGGAGATCTTTCAGAAGAAATCTAGCAACTGGAAGGTTTTATACACAAGGTGAGCAAACATGAGAAGAGTCTCTACGGGTAATAATGCTTTAGGGATGAGACGATGAACCAAACATTTACTGAAGGAGGATTCAATAATAGTGCAGTTCATCCGTGCGTTTATTTTGCTCCGAGAGACAAAACAACAGACGTTATGTGTGTATGGCGCAAGGGCATTTTAAAGTTGATATTTTTAAAGTTGTGGGGGCGGGGGACGAAAACCAATATACAAACAAAATTTCGTATTTTAAAGTGGCACTATCACCGATTGAAATGCGAACGAAAATACTGTGGCACCATCTAGCGACAAGGATACTAATAATCTTTATAACTTGCTCCCACGTGCACGAGGATGAACCAAATTTCCACTCAATAAATAAGGATGCCGTGGCTTGTTTGTTTTGTTAAAAGAAATGCCGTTATACATTCCTTCGCTTGGTGCAAGCAAGAGCTAGATAGTACTACATAGCACTAGATGTTGTCAGATTTCGTCTGCTTTCAATCGGTGATAGTGCCACTTTAAGGTGGATGAATTCTTGAAATGTGTGGGAGATCAGGGAATTCTCATTACGGAAGTCTTGCATCTGCTTCCCCCCCCCCCCTCCATCAAATTACAACCCCCATAGCTTTGTAGTTGGGTGGGGGTGAGGGACATTCCAACCAGGCCAGTGGCCCAATACAGCTAGAAGTGTATTGGGCCACTAACATTATATTATTGGGCCGCAATATTAGGAAGCGAGTTCCAAGGTGCAACCATTCTCATCGCAGAAAAATTCCGTCTACATTAAAGTCGTGATGTCTAACCCACAGCTTGAATGGATGAGCACGAGTTGAATTGTGAGTGCTGAACTCAAAAACAGACAAGTCTACCGAAAAAAGTCCGTGAACAATCTTACAGGTGAGTATCCAGCTTCCGAAGTTCAAGTGGCTCTAGACCCGCCCATCGCACTTGTTCACCGGGAACGATCTCAAAATGCCAACAGGCTACGTGGTACTATAAAAGAGTTCTCAAAAATTGAAAAAGATAAAATGTGAAAAAATTGGGGGGGGGGGGGGGGGAGCAAAGTTGGTGGTAGCCTCTATGCGGCAAAAGTGTAAGCTAAATCCACATCTAACCGCATAAAAATGTTTTCAACATTCCAGAAAATTCCTAGTGGACTGAGGATGTTTCATTGCGCACATTCATTCTAAAGATGCACGGAAAAAAAATAATGCGACTGTTTACGGATATCGCGTCCCTTATGCAATTACCATAAACCCATTCTGCTCTAGGCATACTAATGCTACAATATCTAAGAGATTGGTAGGGGAGAAGCTAGTGAGAGTGTAACTATTAAGTGTATGATTAAGCATTCACTTAACCTAAAAGGTAACCGTTTTTGTTGTTTGGGATGGAGACCGAACCAATTTTTGTCAAACATTGCAAAAGGGGGAGGGACAGTATTTAACCAAAAGAAATAACGCGAAACAAAACCCTGTGCAAATCTGGGTAGGACTGCTAGTACTACACAAGAAAAGGCCAGGCGACAAGCTGGCTGGCTGGCGTCTAACGCTCTCAGGATGCAATCGAACAACAATTGACTACAACCTACACAACAATTTCGGTGCACGTAGTTTGTCATTGCTGGCATGCAAACTACACATGATCGTGCGCAATGTGGCTGTGGAGTCGTCACTTGTGTGCTCCACAATGGCAGCCATCAATTTCATGTCAATATGTTAACCCTACCAAGATACCCCTTTAACTACTAATAGGCTATTCCATAATTATATATTGTATTAAGCTGCATCACATGACTTCCTGTTATAATTGTATATAAAGGGAAGTAAACAGGAAGTTCGCTGTCTTATCAGCTGTAGCCTACACTCTGGTAGTCCGTGTGTTTATTACCATTGGTGCCCACGCTGGGCTAAGGTGTGTCCCCGCCTAGGACATCACAGTTGGCGACGAGTCCGGTACCTTTGGTAATCTTTAAAACTTAAGCTTAAACTGATAGGTTTCAACCACATCTTTGCTCCATATTTGTGGTAAGTTGCAAATTTTTTTCATTTTGGCAATGAAAATTAGTGCTCTGAATTCCTATCAGAGTTTAAACTTTTTCAAACAGTTATTTTGTCGTGGTAGTGATGTGCGGTACGAAATGATAACAGTTAAATTTAGTACCTTAACAACTAGAACCGAAGTGGGCAATTGGATTTATTATGGTTAATTTTACCTTGGCAGTGTTCTAGAGCGACGCACTGGCGTGTCCGTACAGGCAGTATTATAAACCTGAAGGTTCGAAAAATGCGCTGCTAAATTCTTGTAAATTCGATTGTGCCATTGTCCTTATTCGGGCTAGTGTGTACCGGTGTAAAATTTAACACCGTAGGTTTATGCTCAAACTTAGTGAAATCTGGTCTGTGCTGAGGCTTAGGCCAGAAGTGTTGTTTTGTAAAACGTTGCAAATGGTGAACGTAAAACATTTTTTCAAAGCCTAGTCCCTTTAAATTTAACTTGTGGGCAGTTAATTTATACAACTAGGTAGGCTACAGTCAAGCTTGATTTATTTCTGTGTTTAAATAAGTGACCGGTAGTCTTGAGTGCTCCAGTTTAATCCTTGCATGTTAAACAGGATTGTAATTAAATTTAATTAAATTTAATTTTGTAGGCTTATGCCAAAGACAGGTGTCGGTAGCAAACCACCTGTAACTGCTAAAGTTAGCAGTGAAAGTGAAACTGAAAATAATTCAGTAGTGAACGCAAGCGTTAATGAACTAGTTCTAATTTAAATCTAAATTTTGAATCTAGTGATAGTGAAGACGACGTCAACATGGGTTCGTCTAAAACCGCTGGTTTATTTTCGGAATTCGATTGCGAGTCTGACACATGGGAGAAATACTCCAGCCGAATTCGTTACTTTTTTTTAGCTAAAGAAATACCAGCAACCAAGCAAGTTAATTTTCTAATGGCATCTGTGGGCCAGAAAATGTTTGATAGAATTCTTAATATCCTCTCACCTGATTTGCCCGACTCATTAACATTTGATGAGCTCGTTAAAAAAGTTTTATACGACATTGAGCCAGTGCCCTCAGTGGTATCTGAGCGTGTTAAATTCTTTAGAAGATCGCAAAAATCAGATGAGAGTATCGGGGAATATTTAGCTGCCGTAAAGCTAATGACGAAGTATTGTGACTTCGCCAAAATTAAAGACATTAACAGCGAAATGATTAGGGATCGCCTAATTGGGGGGATCCAATCAGACGTCATTCAACGCGAGTTGTTGAAGCAGACTCTGGATTTAAAGGCTTCAACATCCTTAGCTTTATCCTTAGAATCTGCTGAAACAGACCAAAGCGTTTTGAGAAGCCATTCTAAAGCTGTTAACTACGTAGCTAAAAAATCGGGCAAAACATCAAGTAGGCCTAAATCCACTAAGGATTTCATTTGCTATTGTTGCGGCAAAAATGGCCACGTGAAAACACGTTGTAAATATCGAGACTATACATGTGTCCGTTGCTACACTGTCGGCCATTTAAAAGCCGTGTGCCGAAAAGCTAGTCATTCGAATAGAACTTTAAAATCACTCGACCACCCTAAAGCAAGTTCTAGCACAAATTTTAAGGCTAGGCCGAACACAAAACAAAAGTATAGCTACAAAAAACGCGTCAACAAACTCGAACGTGATAGCGAAAGTGATAGGGAAGAAGACCAGGATGTTGAAGCCGAAAATTCAGAGTCTGGTTCCGGGTCTGATAACGATTCAGACAACGACTATCTTGTACTGAAAAATAATACTCTTGGACTGAGTCAGGCTGCGGACCAGATTTCAATTCCCCTACAAACCAACAAAATAATAGTAGTAGTTAATTCTATGAAAATCCATAAATGGAAAATGCCAGTCTGCCTAAATGGTGTCAAGCTAGAAATGGAACTTGATTCCGGAGCAGATGCATCCATTATCCCTATTGAGTGGCATCAAAAATATTTTGCGGACTGTCCTTTAAAACTCAGTCCGTACTCGATACACTCATACACTGACGGAATTGAGAACACGATTTACACTGTAAGTCGGAAGGTTGAAGTTCAAGGTCAAATCGAACATTTGGATGCTTTAGTTTCAAAATTATATAAACCTGCGTTAATGGGAAAGGATTGGCTTTCTATTTTTCGAGTTAATTTCCATCCTTTTTACGACCTACAAACGAACCAGTTGACACTTCCGAAATAGTGAAGGGTTTCCCGGAGCTATTTTCTGAAGGCATGGGTAAGTTTAAGAATTTTAAAGCCAAAATTCATTTAAAACCTGATGCCAAGCCTGTGTACATTCGTGTAAGACCGGTTCCGTTTCGGTTAAGAAAAGGTTAACCAAGAAATTCGTAGATTGGAATTCTAGAGCCTGTGGAAACTTCTCAGTGGTCTACGCCGATCGTCATAGTTCACAAGGCGGATGGTCAAATCCGAGTGATTGGTGATTATAAAACCACCGTGAACCCTCAACTCGAAGTCGACCACTATCCAGTTCCCACGGCCGCAGAATTATTCAGTGAATTAGCAGGCAGTGACACTTTTTCCCTTAACGATCTTAAGGATGCGTTTCTGCAAATTGAACTCGACAAAGAGTCACAAGAAGCTTTGACAATAAATACACCCCTTGTTTGTTTAGATGGCTTCGCGTACCCCTGGGCCTGGCATCCAGTCCTGGAATTTTCCAGAGGGTAATGACTCAAGTCACCAGTAAAATCCCCAAATGTCTCCCGTTTTATGATGACATCCTGGTGAGCGGGAAGGGGGGGGTGAGCATGACGAATCGTTAAATAAACTGTTAAATGCTTTACAAGATGCAGGAGCCAAACTTAGGATCGAGAAGTGCAAACTGTCGCGGCCTGAATTAAAATATTTAGGCCACATGATAAATGCAGAAGGCCTGCATACACTCCCTGAGGTTATCGAAGCAGTCACAAACGCTCCTAACCCAACATGTATTCAAGAGCTACAGAGCTTTCTGGGTTTTGTAAACCATTACTCAAAATATCTACCAAATCTCGCTCATATTCTGTCACCAGTAACAAGTTTGTTAAGCCCAAGTGTGAAGTGGGTTTGGGGGGCAGAATGCGACCGAGCCGTGAGTAAAGTAAAAGAATTATTTCTTAAATCAAAAGTTCTGGTTCATTACGATCCGAGAATAAAGCTCAAGCTCGTTTGTGACGGCTCACCATACGGGGTCGGCGCGTGCCTGATGCATGTCATGAAAAACGGTGAATCACGGCCGATAGCTTTCGCTTCACGTAAACTCACTCAAGCGGAAAGAGGCTACTCGCATTTTGACCGGGAAGCACTCAGCGTGGCTTGGGGAGTGATCGGTTTCATGAATACGTTTATGGTCAACGATTCATACTGCATACTGATCAGAAGGCTTTAGTTTGGATTTTTGGCCCTAAAAAGGGAATACCGCAGGTGGCAGCCGCCAGGGTTCAGCGTTGGGCAGTGATGCTTAATGCTTACGATTACGAATTCGAACACATTCCCGGTAAACTTAATTTGACGGCAGACGCTTTATCGCGCCTTCCCCTCCCAAATACCGAGGAATTCGAGAAAGCAGAAGAGCAGTACAATATTCTTGCTTTAGAAACTATTTCTAATCTTCCAGTTTTAAACGAGACACTCGTTCTTGAAAGTAAACGTGATAAAATCCTTTCAAAAGTTTATCGTTATGTGAACCATGGTTGGCCTGACAAATGCGAAGTTCCCGATCTGTTACCGTACTTCACACGTCGTGCTGAAATCTGTCGAAAACGAAACCTTATTCTGGGGGTATAGAGTCCTGGTGCCGACGGCCTTGCGGAGACAAATCTTGAAAGATCTACACAGTGCTCACTTAGGCATAGTTAAATTGAAAAGTTTAGCTAGACAAAAAGTCTGGTGGCCTAAGATTGACTCTGACATTGAAAATAAAGTCAAATCATGCCAAAATTGTCAAGAGTATAAAGATACTCCAACGTCAGGTCCTAAGTATACGTGGGAATATCCACTAAAACCAAATAATCGCTTACACGCTGATTTTTTGGGGCCGATGGACAATTACATGTTTTTCATTCTTGTAGACGCACATTCAAAAATTCCTTTTGTGCATAAAATGAAGTCAACAACGTCCACGCGTGTCATTGACGTTTTAAACAATCATATAGCTTTATATGGTTTAATGGACAGCTTAGTTACGGACAATGCTGCCCAATTTTTGTCCGCAGAATTCCAAAATTGGTTAAAATCCAACGGAATTAGGCACATGACCGGGCCAAGTTTTGCGCCTTGGACCAACGGTTTGGCTGAGGTATACGCCCGTAATTTCAAGAGAGTCTACAAGGCCGCGCGGCGACAGGGGTCTACTATTCAAGAGAGTATAAATTCTTACTTGTTATCAGCACGAATCACTATCTCCGCTACCACGCAAGCAACACCCGGGAAATTATATTTTAACCGAGAATTAAAGTCTCGGCTGGATTTATTGTTCCCTGACCCTATTGCAGCCGTACGCCGTAAACAATTAAAACAAGTACAGAGCACCCACCATCGTGAGTTGAAAACGTATCAAATAGGTGAAAAGGTTTGGTATCGTGACATTTCAATGACAAATGACAGGCTATGGTCAGTCGGTATGGTTAACCAAAAATGTGAAAATCAGTCCTATACTATCGTTGATACTAACGGTAATACGATTCGCAAACATCGCGAACAGCTAAGGTTACATACCGCGGAAAATGATTATCCAGAACAGCCTCCAAACGCACTTGTTTCGACGGCGAAAAGCAGTAATTTCTCCATGCATAATGAGCAAGATCACTCAAATTTCAAACGCATGTCTTTTGGCGGCAAACAACGTGAAAAGCCAAGTTTCGCTGACGTAGTTCCTGAGCGTCGATCTCTCGGCCAATCCAGAAAGTCAATTTCTGTTACTGAGGGAAAAATTCCGCCAATCCAACAGCTTGAAAAATCACCTGAGAATTTACATCGCAATCACCAGGTGGCAGGAAATCTCCAGCGAAATTACCCCACACACACGAAGTGGATGAGTCTGCTAACGTAAATAACCAATCACCTTTGGCTACTACCAGCGCCCCTCTTGAAGGAAATTTTAAGCCAGAAAGGTCACAATCTCCATCGATTATTACGTCACCATCCACTAAGCAATCACCACCGAAGCCAGGTCATGCTAACAAAAAAGCGAAACCGAATCCCAATAAACGCAAAGTTGTGCTATCACCAACACAGGTTGACATTGCAGCGCAG
>JAHWFP010172150.1:0-20619 GCA_023313725.1 Lithobius niger
GCCGGTGACTGGAATAACTCCCCATGGACAAACCTGTCCCTTATGTCCAGATTCGAAAAGAATTTCGGAAGGATGTAGAAATTTACTACTTGGAGATTGCTGACATCAATATAAAAAAAATTTATAATAATGTAAAATACACAGCCAAAAACAAGCTTAAATTGCTGGAAAAAAGAAACTACAATCGGTCAAAGCGTTCTTTCCCAGAATTGCAGCTGGGAGCCTCGACAACATGACACGTGAGGTTGTTTCAGGCAAGTACAGTGCGGTTGAAAAAAAAAATACTTCCGTACGTCAAGTCTCGCGTACTGCTTCTGAAGTTTGTATTGGTACCTCTGGTCGCAACATAATTCTAGAATGAGTTATGTTCATTTAATATGATACAAGATCTTATGAATTAAGACTTTCTCTGCCGCTGTACAAAATAATCATATAAAAACCAAAACTGGTAAAAGGGGCCGCCAAGTTCCGAATGGTTCAAAGGAGTGATATCAACACACCAAATCATTCGCCAACTTAATCGCACCTCTTAATAGTTCGAAGGTTAAATGAAAACTAGAACATTGCTACTATCGGTAGCAATGTTCAAGTTTTCATTTAATGTCTAAAGTATTATTCAGTGCGATTAAGTTGGCAAATGTTTTGGTGTGTTGATATCACTCCTTTTTTTTTGTAATTGTGTATTGACTCAACTCCACTACCGTGCAGATGTCTAATAAAGTGCCACGTTAACAAGAAATTGGTTTTAAACATTTTGCTACTACCTTTTGCCTATAGGCTGAACCATTCTCAACTTAGTCACCTCTTTATAGGTTTTTGGTTTGGTTTTAATTTTGTTCTAATATGTTTTATTTAGTTAAGTTTTTGTGTGTTGATATCACTCATTTGAAAGACGGAACCACTCTCAACTTAGTGGCCTCTTCACCAGTTTTTGGCTTTGTTTATTTTGCCTTGTTTTTACAGTTAGTTTATTTTTCGTGAATTGGACGTGAATAAAATTTCTTTGTAACGTTTAGATTTATCGTTATACACTAGGCACGCACGTCAGTATACACGTTCTCATTATCTGAACTTTGGCCGTTCAGTGAGAGACGATGCCGACAATACTGACAATGGTTATAACAATATTTTCGTACTTACATGCCCTCCCACACCATCCCCGTTTCACCCCCAGGGTCCAAACCATAATAGGTACGCAGTTCGTATTGTACTGCACCCATTCGTCCCATTTCATAGTTGGAAGACGTCCCATTATCTCGGAATCGATGAATAATCGCCCTATGGGATTTAACATGGGGATGAGCGGACTAGCTAGCTATTGAGGGTCAGATTTTGCATTCCTACACGAGTTAATTTTTGTCAGGAGGGTCATTGCTCTCGATTTCAACACACTTTAAGCTTTTGTACCGCATTATTATTTTTCCCCAAGTACCTGAAATGTGCCCAACTATGCTTAACGATATAAGCCACTAACGCTATAGCGTCACGCTACAATGGTTTACAACCTCGACAATTGAATTGATTTTAGGTTTGCCTAACATGGCGCGATACACTAGCGTGTGTCTAGATCAGGCAGGGCTGATGGCATAGTGAAAAATGAGGCACAAAGTGAAGGAACCTAAAAGACTAAGGCTTACGTGCAGTCGCTAATTGGGCTGAATAGAGTAACAAAGGTGCTAGCCACTTGACACCTTTGTCATCCATATTTCCACAAAAAACATACGAGGTACGGGTACCGGTGAACAGTTCTTGGTGACTTATTTTTCTTGGCCAGAGGGGTAGGGGGAGCTGTGCTTGGGACTCGAGGTTTGAAATGGTGTCTGCCCACACCTCCGTGTTGATTGAGGATGGTTTGAATGGAGTCAGGAAGGTAGGAGACAAACTCTCCTAGTTGATCCTGACACTTGTAATATAATATTGCTTGGGACCAAGCTTCTGTTCTGCTTCACTCGAACATGGCACAAAGTACCTACCTACGTGCACTTGAATCTCTGGCAACAAAGATTCTGTTTTCACCTGATGGCCAAACTTGATGAGCGCTGGGACCTTGACAGTGTTCAAGCACCTAGACGCTCTTACATTGTTTTGCGGCTTCTGAAGAAGAGGAATCATTTTTCCTCGAGAATTAAAAAAAATACTGTGATTTTTTATTTGATTTTTTTGTGAACTTTTTTAGGTAATTGATTAGGTATTTAGCAAATGTATTTACTTATCGGCAGCATTACTATTTCGAATCTGAATGCGTGTACAACTTTGCCTGGGTCAAATACTGCTGCTCCATATTATCAGTCGAGAAAATAGCAAGACAATGACTTGTATCACCTTTGCCCATGCACAACTAATTAAGCAAGAATTTGAAAAAGTCATCTTCTGCACAGCTATACACGTAATCTAATCTTGCATTATGAAGCAAAGTTTCACAGCAAGACAAGTAGCGCAATGCATAAACAATGAAAAGTGGCAACTAACAATTTGCTTTGCATGGTCATCTCAGCGGTAAGTCTTAAATTCACAAAGGGCAGGGTTTTTTTCTTCACAAGGTACGGATCGCTTAAGCCAAAGTGGGGGAGGGGGAATGTCCGTGTGTTGGGCAGTGTGTCTGTAAGCCCTCGTCGTGGTATTCTAAAGCTGTAATAACTAAAGGGGGAGGGGGGCAGTGCATCTGTTACACATGATTTTGCATTAACTGAACCTAAAAGGTGATTAAGTAAAAAAAAAAAAGAATCAATTTTTGCAAAATCTGGCAAAAGGGGGAGAGGCAGTATTTAATTATTTGAAAAGAGCGAAATGAATACAAGTGCGAGTATTCAAATTTAGATTCAACAGACGATGCTGTGATGTGGCTTTTTTTCATAGTTTTTTTTTTCCGATTCCGAAGAAGGAGAAAGGAAGATTTCCGAAAGTTTAAATAGTTGAACGGTGTTTGTTCTTTTTTGGTGGTATTGTGTTGTGGTTTTGACGATGTCTATCAAATACCACCGTGTCGACCGGTTGCAGGAATTTTTGATATATACATTATTAGCACTGCCAGCAGGCAGTGCTTTATTAGAGTTCGTTTGTGAGAATTTCAGAAAATTGGACAAGAGGAGGCGGCGGACCGGCTAACAATGTCAAAATGTTACAATGCTGCAACATGTAACAATAGGGTAACAATAGGCGAGGCGCACAATATCGGATTATAGCTCACACGAACAAGATCAACGATGGTTGGGTGCCGGGAAACTAACATTGTCGTTGTTTGAGCTAGCTAGCTAGCTCGTTGTGGGGAACCAAAATTAAATGGTCTTGATTTTTCCTTAAATCTTCAAGTTTTAAACCGTAGGGTGCGAAGTTGGGGCGGCCAACATGACTGAGTGACTTATTTACTTTTTCAATGCGGCCTTAGGGAAGCAAGTTGAATTGTTTCCGCGATTGTTGCCACAATACTGAAACAATCCAGAATCAACTACTCATCGAGATGACGCATGCTAAATCCAGAAATACGCTATCTGTTGCCATCAAATAATAATCATGGGACAAACCTTCGGTGGAACCTAAATATAAGTATCCATTTCTAATGTTCTTTTTTTTTGGAAAACAAAAATTGGTGGACAGTGGACACATAAAATGGAAGCGAAAAAAGCCAACAAATTAACTGAGCAAAAAACGGCTTCGCCGTTTAGAAAAAAAACAAAGCTCGTATCCCCATACTCACAGCCCTGAAGGTACACGAATAAAAACGGATTAGAGTTCATTCGAACCCAATGAACTATAATTTGAACTCCAATTCGCAAAACGTAAACCCACAAACACACACAAAATGGACGCTATAAACAGCAAAATGCTACAACATTGAAAGATAAAAATGCATACACAAAAGGAACACAAATTATAGTTCGTTGGGTTCGAGTGAACTCTAATCCATTTTTATTTGTGTACCTTCAGGGCTGTAAGTACGGGAATACGAGCTCTGTTTTTTTTCTAAACGGCGAAGCCGTTTTTTGCTCAGTTATACATATATATGGCTCACACCGGCGTACAGACCAATAGCTTGTCATATTCGCTGGGGATGAACATTCTTAAACAGCAAATTTTTTTTTCACGGCAGCAATGAAAATAGGCAAGCGGCCAGTGCTGCGAGAGATAATGTCGATTAGTAGTAACATTCACGTAGACAATTTCACGCTCAAATTCAAAAACATCAAATCCTGAATGTGCGAATCTGCGAATTTTCGACAGGCTACTGACTAAGGATGGAAAATTTAGTCCGTCTGTCTTCTTCAGGCCACCACAAGTAGCGTCGCGTCGCGTTCGTCGTCTGCTCTCCACAACAGTAGATGCACGTCGGACATTGTAAATAATGTAAATTTTGTAAATTAATTACTTGTGGTGGCCTGAAGAAGACAGACTGACTAAATTTTCAATCCTTAGTCAGCAGCCTGTCGAAAATTCGCAGATTCGCACATTCAGGATTTGATGTTTTTGAATTTGAGCGTTGAAATTGTCTACGTGAATTTTTCGAACATTCAAAGTAAGATGGTTCGTTTTTTTCAACAATCAGTAACAAATTAAAAAATGTCACATTGCCCTCTTTGAAAATTCGAGTCCATGTTTACGTTTTTTTATGCTGAGATTTTAGTTCTGACCCCCTCCAACTCACGAAAAACTGACTGTCGAAAATTTGCAAGGATATTGGAAATGGTAAATATCCTTTACTTTGAAAACTAAGTGTAAAAAAACGTAAACATGAAAATCAGTAACAAATGAATTGTATGTTGACGAAAACTGGACCATCAAACTCGGGACCCCAACAGAAACAAATGGGCAGTGTGACAACGTGGTTTCCTTTCACAGATTGCAGCTAATATTTCACTGTTACATTTAAAACTGTTAAGTACCACATAGCTTCGGGTGTGTTTTCGAAACCTAAGTTCTAATGGCTGTGGGAAGACACGTCTTTAAACCTGCCAACTGTATTTAGTTAAAGAGTAAAGTGGGCAATCCTAACTCACTTGCTTCGTACCTTTGTGTATAGGGTTCGGAGTGATTGAGCTGCCACTGGGATGTGGAGTTTGTGTATTGCTTTAAGTTCAAGTAGTGGAAAAATGTAAGAGCCATTTTCGACATGTAAGGCCACGGAAAAAAAATTATTTGAGTGATCTTTCAAATTGAAACACCAGGCAGTTTATTTTATTTTATCAATGGACCAGGTTTCTTCGACATGCACCTAGCTCAACTCAAAGCTCAAAGAGTAGTATGTAGTAAGCCTTAAAAAAATGTGCTAAAAGTTACCTGTATTTGTCATCTAGCATTAAGTGTTTTTTTTTTAAGTTTTTGCCACATAACTTCTTACTGGTTTAAGCTAGAGGTTTGAAATTAGCACCATTGAAGAGGTTTGAAATTAGCACCATTGAAAAGCTGTTTCGATTGGGATAAAATGGTGTATTGGAATGTCAAAATCTGTCAAAATTTGGCAGAAATGTGATTTTTTTAGCGGGTGTACCAAGATTCAGATAACACATTTTGACCCGCGATAATTTAGGCCACTCGCACGCGCCTGTAAACCAAACAATTCACTTTGCATGGCCTAAAGTAATCGTGAGATTTTTGGGGGTCACAGGGCACTGCCCCCCCCCCCTCCATAACAGTTTTTGTATTATGCTGTTGCCATGAAAATGAACAAAAGCATCTAAAAGAAAATAATGGAGACGACCTTGAATTCTGGATGCATGTGCTTGCGTTTATCCAATTCCGATATAGATAAAGCAGAAAGAGTAGTAGTTTGCTAAATTTCAAGTACCAACTAGCTGTACTAAACATTCCACCTCGACGGCAGTCTATACTGTGAAGGAGACTGTGCGACGATATCGGAGAGCAGGCTCTCGTTTCTCTGCTTGTTTTGTGGATTTGGCGAACGCCTTCGATAACGTCGCGCACCATTTTGTATTTGATGTCCTCCGTAAACAAAGTATCCCTGCATACATCGTCAACCTCATAAGAGACTTATTAGAGACAGACCATTTGCGTTAACTGGGAAGGTTCCCAGTCGGCTCCTTTTAGGGCACACTGCGGCGTACGACAGGGTAGTCCCTTGTCGCCTTTCCTGTTCTGTCTAGTCCTGGATGAGGCAGTGTCTGGCATTTCTTTGCTTAATACTGGTTGTCAGACGAATAGTACGATGGTGAATATGGTCGCGTTTGCTGACAATATTGTGCTCCTTGCCCCAAGCTGAAGAGGACTCCAATTTCTTTTGGACAGACTTGTTTTCTTGACCAGTGACAAGGGCCTGACATTTAATCAAGAAGTCTTTTGGCATGGTTTTTGGCATTGAGGACAACCGGGTCGCCCCTCTGTCGATCAACGGATCCGATTTGTAGGGTCTCGTCGGGACGTTACCTGGGAATCGACCTTCGTGATGGCTTTTCCGATGGCGATCACCTGAAGAAGGTCCGCTCAGAACTGTGCAGGTCTGTGCTCGGAACTGCAGGACCAACTCGGTGCTGCATACGTTCAGCTTTGCAACTGAGGAAGCCAAGTTGCAGTTGCTGAAACGTACTTTACGGGATTGCTACTTGCTCCGTCTACAGAAGGAGCTCTCTGACAGACCTGACCAGAATATACCATGGTGCCATAAAAAGGGCTCAGTACCTTCCACAGTGGTCTCACAACCACCAGGCATGTAGAGAGTACTAACACTTGAGCTGGCCATGTTACTGCTTCAGGCTAACAGCTATTTTCCAACTGGAAAAAGAATTGCTTTGTCACTCAACAACTATGTTGCAAGGCTGCAGAAAGCTCCCCATCCCAAGTTTCAGTCTCTTCTTTCCCTTCGTTAATTCTCCTCAAATGTCTGCAAATGTTTTTAAGAAGAGTTTATTCGTCGACATGCAACTTCACATTATCTAGATGGCGGCAGTGCAGATGTTGAACCTTGGTAGACTCCTCCGTCTATGGAATTAGTGGGCAACTGTTTTCTCAATGCTTAATTGCGTTTTGTGTTCGTTTATATTTTTTAATGTGCTATTTAAGAGAAACTATCAAGTATCAATCACTTCAAATTTCATATTAATTTATTGCAGTTGTATCATTATTTTACACGCGCACAAATACTTAGCAATTTGACGTTCTGTCAAAAATGCTCAGATAAAGAATAAAAATTAACAGGTACCACCCACTTCATCATCATGGAAATGCCAATTTCATAGCTCCTACTTATGGCAACCAGGTGTGTGGAATAAAATGTTCATGTTCACAATGGGGACTATTCCCAAGTAAAAATATAACACATTGTTCTACTATCTGCGCATTTCAAGAGTCGCCGATTTTCTTTCTGGCACCAAGCTTCATGGCTCCAGATGATTGGCGTGCTTCTCGCTTCTCCTGAAGTTCTTTTAGTCTTTGCAACCGCCTCTCCTCCCTTTGCAATTTGCTGTTCTGAGCTGTAAATTGAAAAATGGGCAAACTTTTTTAAAAAAGATAGTAACTTATGAAGTTAATAAATCAAATGGGCAGTCAACCCCAAAAAAAAAAAATGCCACGTACCCATGACCTCTACCTCCCCTCTACTTGCTTTGTTAAAACTGTTTAATTTTAATTTCTAGTGTAGAGGCCAGCTGCTTTATCCTTCTTGTACGTATTTAATTATTTATGTTTGTGAACAGCTTCTAAGCTTTGTGGGAACCTTTTGCACCAGCAGTGCACCACGTAAAGAGAATGCCTCGGGTTGGAGTCCTAAATTGGACAGTAAGTTAGGTTTTCTTTCCTTCTCAGACATGTTTCTCTCAAAAGTCCAGTCTTTAATGTTTCCATCGCTTTGTAAACTAGTAATTAGTCAAATATTGACATTATTCACACCTTTCTCAAAAAGAATACGTTAAGCTGTGTCAAGTCTCCTGCCTTTCAGCCTTTTCTGTTGCATTATTATTTATCCCCAGATGCATGAAAACTGCCAGATGCTTGAACTGCCTTAACTGTAAAAAGCATGTGTCGAGTGGTCAACATGTTCATACATTTTATCTGGATAGGACCAGGAGTTAGTAAAACTCGTCGCAATGTAATGTCAAAAAAGGGATGCTAGCGTAAATAGTGCTTACTGCTTGACCAGGGACTGAGAACATACAGACAACCTGGCTCTGGTAACCGTAACTTAAGCCGGCCACAGTGGAGTTTTAAGATGCCAGAAAATCAACATTGTGCTGTCGCATTGCCTATTGCCACAACATTCACGGTATTTTTACAAACCACATATGGCAATGTTAGCTAACACAATTTACCTTCACGAAATTCGCTCTCCTCAGTGTGTTTTTCGCGGCCATTTTTAAGCTGCGTGATCGCAACATACAGTGGCTCATTGAAACACATAGCAACTTTTTTTCTTCACACACAAAACTTTCATGAAACCGGAACAACATGGTCGGATACCGCTGTAGTGTATCTTATCCGATGTTGGAACGCCGAAGTTCCGGTTTCATGCAAGTTTTGTGCGAGTAGAAAAATAAAATGTGCGTACCAATGAGCCACCATAATTACAATTTGCGTTTCTTCTCAATTTTCCATCCAAGCTACCCTAGTTGATGATGTCACTAAGTATTGGTTTCCGTGGCAGCATGCTCCTCCCAAACTAAATGAAGTGATTGCTGTAAGATGGACGTTATTGATGAATCTTGGCGGTCGATACACTAGCCTGTCTTAAATACCTTATGTACTTGTCCTTTTCATTGTTATAAACTAATGCTCTAAAACACTTATCTTATTGGCTGAATCTGACCCATTGTTTAAGTGTTTTTACATTGTAACGTATGGGAACTTAATTCCCTTCCAAATCAGACTTTCAAACAATGGTCCACCAATCAACTAATACACTGTACTTATAGACATCAAGTACTAACACGGGAAAGGAGAAATTCCTCCATTCTCCCAATGAAACATTAAAAAATAATAGAATGCATTGAACATGGCATCACTTGAACTACAGAGTAGGGGTAAGGCACCTAAAATAAATCATAACCCCTTTTAATAAAATAATGAACCTACAGCAGACCCTTAATTATTCTTACGGAAACAACCATTTCAAGAAAATTTACTAAATTTGACAGTTTTCATTCATATAATCACTCCTCACTGTGTTACCGGTTGGGATGTCCCTTTTACCAATCGACACTTTTTTTTTCCTTCATTTGCATAAAATTTCCTCTAATTTATGCAATTTTTAAAGCAACCCTGCATCACGTCCGGTTCCCCGACTCGCTTCCTCTCACGCACCTAGACATCACTGACTCGTTTGCCATGCGCATGGCAAGTTGGAAATTCTGAGCGCGAGTCAAGTATCACAAGCATTTGGACTTCAACTGCTGTTGATTCGTTATGCCGAAGGAGGACAAAGGAAAATCATGAGCTCTACGTGTGGATTACCCAGCGGATGGCAGGGATACAGAGCGTGTTGTTGTGAATTCGGCAAAGAAGCCAACTGACAATTTTTCTAGGTGGTGGGGGCATGAGGCCGAAAGTGACGGGAAATGTAGCAGTGCCGGCCATCCCGTGGGGAAGTGTAGCGGAATCGATTTTTAATTTACCGGCTATATTAGTTAAGGAAATGCAGGGTGCATTGCAACAAATGTTGCTTAGAATTGATTTTCGTCATGCTGAAGATATTCCGGACACGTGTCCGAGGAGAGAATAGTGTTCGAGGGACGAGGAGAGAATGAAATGCCAACCTGAGGATTCCGTCAATATGACTAGGCGTTTAGTAGTTACTCAGTTGATTCTGCCAGAGATCGAGGCGTATGGTTCAGAAAATAATTTGTTACGAAATAAACGAATGCGGCACGCGCCGCCGCTGCTTGGTAGATCGGCTCGAGGCGAAAGATTAGAGGAATTTGGTTGTGATTGGTGTTTACACTCCAAGTGAAAATACGACCGAAATTGGAGTCGGTGCGGTCTGTAAGAACAGACAAGAGCCTGGATTGATTGGAGAAAATGCCGGATTGCCTATAGTACGTGTGGTACACCCTAATATTTCAAAGAATTGTGTATACTTTGGTTGCCACTTTGCATGTGGGTTCCTTACCTTAGGTCAGAGGTCTCCAAACTACCCGGCCCGCGCTTTATTTTCATTAAATGCGATTTTTCAGTTTATCCTTTTGAAGGTATATTTTGCTTTTCCCTGAGTGAAGCGAAGGTCATTTTTTGGAAACTAGGAAGATCTTGACTTCGTTCAGGAATGGCTGATGACCATCTGTATGCTCTACTGCGCATAGGAGTTTTCACTTTTAAATTGCATCAGAAGTTAAGTCCAGTTTTCAACAATGGTGCCTGGGGAATGGGGGTTTAGTGAGGAAAAACTAACTTTGGAGAGGGGGGATGAAAAAATGCTGTTATCTTACTTTACCAAAACAAAGCAGTGTTTGTTATTGAGGTAAGGTCACGCCACACTACACGGTTGTGGGGTGGGTTTGCATGGGCACTGACGAACCCAATACGACCAGATGAGGAAAAATTTGGCCACGAAAGATGAGCAACTGTTCCATATGGCCCTCGATATGAAAAGTTTGGGGACCCCTGCCTTAGGTCAATACGAAGTGTTTTAGAGGGAGAGCCACCACAATTTCATGTAGAACACCAGAATTCCCCCCTATGAGGCGCTGTTTGGGACTTAACTAAATCGCTTGCATTTATATAAAAATTTCTTTATTTCTGTGTCACAAAATTTTTTCTTTAGGGCACATATTTTTCTCTTTAGCGTATTTATATTTCTTTTTAGGATATAAATAATTGCGCTGGCAATATAACGTATATTTCCTTATACAGGTCACATACACAAGGTTTAACAAAAGGTCGTGTCCAAACTTAGGTGACTAATTCCTTAGGTCAAACTAAGAATATAATTCATATAAACATTTGGTCAAAAACGTCTTATTCTTTGGTTATCACATGAATTAAGAACCCAAATTCCAGCTCCGTCCACGCTCTCGCTATTGCAAAAACAAAACCACCGTTGAAATTTTTGAACATGTCCGAAACTCATTGGCTCGATGGTGTCAAACCTGCATTAATGTTCAGGGAAAAAACTTTGAACAATTACTGTAACGGCTATCCCCCCAACCACACACAGGAACCAGGTGTCTTTGGGAAACAACAACATTTTTTATTTATTTTTTTATTTTTACGAACCACTCCAGCACTTCATGGAATTAACGTCGTCTGCAAGACATTTGCAAACCTGCTCTAACACCCAGGGAAGGATTTTTGACGAATTATTGTGAACCATCTCTCATTGCTGACAAGGGCTCGTCACAATATCACCGAACGTACAGTAGCTGGACTATTAAATCGATACAAACCTCCAACACTGTAGTAAGAGATGGACAACAGATTCCGACAGCACCAGACCAATAATCCAGCTGCTGCACGTTCGTGCAGTGTTAAGTGATTCCCTTTGACCCAGTAGTACTAGTTATCAGCCTTTTCCTATTTCACAATGTTTTCCTATTTTAGTTTCGACCTGTGCAGGACTGATGTTCGCAGTTAATACTTCACGTTATTAAAACCTCTATGGTATTATCAGTCCTACATTAACACCAACTAACGGAAGTTTTTGAACAATTGTTGCTTCTCCTCCAGGACAAATTGTTTGGCAATAGAGATATTTTCCCTTTAGTCCGATTTTGATTCTTATTTATATAAACATTATATAAACAGTTTGTTCTCTACCTTCAGTTCATTGTCTTCATTCACTGCCTTCCTATTCTGATTTGTTTTTGCAATAGCAAGAGCGTGGGTGGAGGTGAGGAGGCAGAGTTGGAATTTGGGTTCTTAATTCATGCAATAACTAAAGAATAAGACGTGTTTGACCAAATGGTTATATGAATTATATTCTTAGTTTGACCTAAGGAATTAGTCACCTAAGTTTGGACACGACCTTTTGTTACACCCTGTATTATTTACTTCTAGCCCATAACCGCCTCAAAAAACATCCAGACCCTTGGGTCGGTTCTGGGATTCGAACCGGCATTCTCTTGGTTTGGAGCCGACGACGCTGACCACTGGGCTGTGACTGCCCGCTTTGCTCGGGGTTCCCGGGGACCCCTCACAAAGCTCGCGCTGGGACTTAGTTTTTTCGCTGTCGTACGTTGAAGGCGTACATTCGTATCTAGGCGGTTATGGGCTAGGATATATATATATATTTTTTAGGTTACATTTCTTTCTTTTTAGGACATGTAATAGTTGTCACTACAGGTTGCATAATTTCAGCGTTAGGTTACTTATTTTACTCTTTAGCACTTATATAATTTTGCTTCGCTTGCTAGGAAATATATTTTTCAGCCTAAGCGATGGTGAACCATCTGCGACATCTAACGGCAATTTCCTATTCTCTCTACTGCAAACCAAGGTGTATTGTGATAAATGCTATGGAAAAGCTACATCTCGTAGCTTCTATCCTAGTCAGTCTTGGTGTGATATCCCGTGCTTTGATTAGCATCTCAAAAATACAGGGCTTCCTTCCAAAATTAACCCGTTTCAAGCAAATGTAACTCGGGTTGTTTCCACACATCACAAATTGGTAACGTTTCTAACCCATAATCGTCACAGAACGATTCGTCATCGTATGGACTCTCAACCACGTGACAGCAATAAGCTACAACACAGTATTATTTAGAGCACAAGTTCATTTAACTACCTACTGTTAAGACATGTTGAAACTTTTAATCACTATTTGCTGAAGCTTAATTTGTAGAATTATAACACTGAAATGCAGCACAAACTTCTCCATCTGACACGGTGAATTAATGCAAATAAATGCAATGCCCTCTCCTTGTTTTTACCTTGTTACGCGGAAATATAGTAGTCGGTTCGTCTGGAAAACGAGTCGTTTGGTGTTAAAGGTAAGGTTTAACCAATCCGAGTCCCGGGAGGAGGGGGGGGCAGAAGGGGGGGGGGGAGGTCAGATGGGGAAGTTTGTGCTGCATTTCAGTGTTATAATTCTACAAATTAAGCTTCAGCAAATAGTGATTAAAAGTTTCAACATGTCTTAACAGTAGGTAGTTAAATGAACTTGTGCGTTGTGCTCTAAATAATACTGTGTTGTAGCTTGCTGTCACGTGGTTGAGAGTCCATACAATGACGAATCGTTCTGTGACGATTATGGGTTAGGAACGTTACCAATTCGTGATATGTGGAAACAACCCGAGTTACATTTGCTTGAAACGGGTTAATTTTGGAAGGAAGCCCTGTATTTTTGACATGGTAATCAAGTGGTACCTTCCTAAACGACCAAACATAGCGAACCAAACGCACCACTGTTGGTGACAGTTTGGCTCATTCCCTGCTAATATCCGTGTTGGTGCAGCTTGAATGACGTCAACATCGTCAGCGATGAATCTGCTTCCGGCAAAACTGTTACCTTGTGCATGCTCAAACCTCCACCCCACCAAACCACCTCCCTGAGATGGTTTGCAATTTAGCATTGCTCTCGCCTGGTCACATCTATTAGCCAATCCTGGTCAAATCCATTAGCCAGGTCTGGTCGCGGTGAATGTATGACGTATCGAATACTCCGCTGGGCTTGTTGAGCTGTGTTGTAGTTTAGGAAGGTACTGAACGGTTGACGCAACATAACTGCGCACGCGCAACATCAAGTTTGGAGCCAAACTGTCTCTAACAGTGATACGTTCTGTTCGCTCTGTTCGGTGCTTCAGGAAGGTACTGAAAGTACGGAATATCACACCAAGACAGACTAGGATAGAAGCTACGAGATGTAGCTTTCCACAGCATTTATCACAATACGCCTTGGTTCGCAGTAGAGAGAATAGGAAATTGCCGCTAGATGTCGCAGATGGATCACCATCGCTTAGGCTGAAAAATATATTTCCTAGCAAGCGAAGCAAAATTATATATGCGGTAAAGAGTAACTAAGTAAGCTAACGCTGAAATTATGCAACCTGTAGCGACAATTATATGTCCTAGAAAGAAATATATGCAGCCTAAAGATAAAAAAATATATACATATCCTAGAAGGAAAGATACGTTTCATTGCCAGTGGCAATTATTTATATCCTAAAAAGAAATAAACAGGAAATTTTATGACATACAGAAATAAAGAAATTTTTATATAAAGGCAAGCGATTTAATTAAGTCCCAAACGCGCCTCATACACTCCCCCCCCCCCCCGAAAAAGTTCTGGATAGGAATAGTGATATAAATTTTTACATAAAAGCAACGCTTGAATCCCAAAATCATATTTAAAGTACATCACCCTTAATTAGCGTGTCTACTCTTTTTTTCAATTGGTTGTTCAAAGTGGTATTGCGAGCCCTCTAATAGCCCGAAATGGACACGCTTAGAATTAATCCTAACCGAAATTGTTTAACTTAGATGGGGACCGTTCTATGCTCATTTAAAGGTGAACAGATAATGGCAAAGCGGCAAAGGCTTATGTTGATTATTGAATTCAAAGTGCTCCTGCGAGCCCTCTAATAGTCCGAAATGGACATGCTTAGGATATTCTGAATGATGGGGATCTAATCTTTCCATCAATCCTAACCGAAATTGTTTAGCTTACAAAAGGACCATCCTATGTCATTTAAAGGTGAAGAATTAATAGCTTAGCGGTGAAAGCGTATGGCGATTTTCAAATTCAAAGTGGTCTTCGAACCTTTTAATAGCCCGAAATAGACATGCTAAAAATATTCAGAAAGGTGCGGATCCATTCTTTCCATCAATACTAACCGAAACTGTTTAGCTTAGGTATAAATACAATATGAGCATTACAATGGCACTTAGAAAATAAAACTAGCCGCTACGCCTCTAAACGGGCGTAGAACGGTTTCTATCTAAGCTAAACAATTTCGGTTAGGATTGATGAAAAGCATAGACCCCCCACCTTTCTGAATATTTTTAGCATGTTCATTTCAGGCTATTAGAGGGCTCGTAAGACCACTTTGAATTCGAAAATCACCATACGCTTTCGCCGATACGCCATTATAAATGGGACACCTGTAAATGGCACAGGACGGTCCCTATATAAGCTAAACAATTTCGGTTAGGATTGATAGAAAGAATAGATCTCAATCGTTAAGAAAATTTTTTAGCATGTCCATGTCGGGCTATTAGAGGGCTCGCAATAACACTTTAAACAACCAATTGAAAAAAGGAGTGTTCACGCTAATTAAGGACGACGTACTTTACATATGATTTTGGGATTCAAGCATTACTTTTACGTAAAAATGTATATCACTTTTCCTATTCAGAAGTGTGTGCTGAACGTTTTTGCTTCACATTCTTTTGATTTGTTGACGGTTAAGGACTTTGTATTGGCTTAAAGTACCCACATGCAAAGTGGCATATTCCAATCAAAGTATGCACAATATTTCAGTGTACCACATGTACTATTAGTGGCGTAGCGAAACAGGCCTTACCTGATGCAGTAACACTGAAGCACCCGGTGTGGACGATGAAGGCCGACGTGGCGCTTGGTTGTCACAGGCGAAGAGGGAATCAATCTCCGATTGTTATGTTGTTGCAGTGAGTATGCAAAAAGACTTTATAGCGCCGCGCACACCTGTATTATCAAGAAATTCAGATCGTACAATAGAATACGTTGATGCAGCCTTGGCACAAAATCAGAGAATTTTTTTTATTGGTGTTGTTACCGCTGCTGCAGGAGTTACGATTTTGTGTAATGGAGCCCATTGATGTCTCCTTGTCTTGGAAGTCGCAATTGTCGCAGGTGGTGGTAGGTACCACAACTTTACAAGTTCAGGCCCTGTTGAGTGTTAACGAAACTCGGCGTCATAGATTGCAATACGCCTTGCAGAAGAGTTGCTGTCCGGAGTCGACTGCTAGGCAACCAACGTTGTCAGAACTATCTGGTGCGAGCGTACGACGCCGGGGGCACGGAGGTTGCAAACTGCACGAAGTCGACGGCCTTTTCGGAGGGGGTTCCGGGGCATGCGACCCTGGCGAGCAGGAGACTGGTATTAGTTCGAGCGATTGGGAGCGAGTCCCCGTCGTGGCCAGGGTGTTGGCGGGTGTGTTTTCTGTTGGTTCGTTATCAGTTTGTGTGAATGCTGTGTACCACCCTGCCCAGGGAAGCGGGGAAGATGGACGAATCTTGGACACAGAGCCGTCAAGACCCCCAGTCGGAGTTTTGTCTGCAGTGGCACGGCAGGTTGTGGATGCTGGAGTGGCCGAGTCATCTCGGCGTGTATATTCGGGTAAGTGGACCCGGTGGGTAAACTAGTGTAAGGAGAGGAGAGTCCGCCCTCCACGGCTGCACCTGTTCAGTGTTGTGTTAATTTGTTTGCCGAGCTGTACTCAGAAGGTTTAGCTTATAGAACCTTAGCTGGTTATGTGTGTATTTTGGGCCCGGTTGTTAAGAAATTGGCATCCGCCGAGGAGCCTGTCGTAGAAACACTTGACCTTTAAAACGTACATGTTGCTAGCCATTAGTGCGGGAAATAGGGCGAGTGAGTCAGCAAACCTGGATTTGCTAAGGTTTGATATCAAGGCAGCCGTGGCGGTATTCATTGGTGAAAGCACAAGACGGCCAGGGCATCGGCCGCATTCCTATTTCTGCGGTTGCAACGAAATACAGATTCCTCGTTAAACGTTCCTTGAGTTGTTTAAGATCCTACATTCGGCAGACAGAGCCGCTACAGGATGTGGAGGCGCTGAAATCTGGTCCAGAGAGATTGCTACTTTCCTATGATAGGTATGTTAGGCCACATCGACCGGTGTCTTCTCAAACGATTGCCAGGTGGCTGTGTGAGACGCTGCAGGTGGCCGAGGTGGATGTTGGAAGGTTTCGGGGGCATTCGGTGCGCACGGTGGTGGCCTCAGTAGCAGCAGGATGTGGCGCCTCTCATCACAGATTATGCAAGTGGCCAACTGGATCTCGCTGTCAGGTCTTTCTCTCACACTACCAGCGAGAATTAGCGCCAGGTCTGGCGGAACAGCTATTGCAGAGACTTCAGTTGAAGGGTCTGCTGTAGTAATTTGGTAAGTTGCTGGTGCTGACCACGAGAGAGAATCTGTCTCGACTGGGTAACACAGCGAGGAGTGACCACATGAATGAGAAATGGTTATTCTACTAGAGAACTTGTTCTCGCAGGAGAATCAGTAAAATCAGACGAAGCTGTGTTATCTTCATACGCCTCCCGCCTCCACTGGCGTAGGTCAGAGTCACCAGCGCTGGAGGGAAAATTGGCAGTGGTGTCTGGGCGCGAGAGAGGAAGCGAACCGGAAGTGACGCAGGGTTGCTTTAAAAATTGCATAAATTAGAGGAAATTTTATGCAAATGAAGGGAAAAGATGTGCCGATTGGTAAAAGGGACATCACAATTAGTAACACAGCATCGTCGCATTCTACTCTGAGCAACTCGATTCTCCTGCAAGACCAAGTTCTCTGGTAAAATCACCATTTTTTTTAGACAAGGATGAGAAATCAAGCTGCTTGTGTACATTTTTAGAGTCAGTTTGATTCAAAATTTTCGCCAGCCTCGCAAAGTTGCCTAAAAAAATTCCACGCAAATAAAGATGTCATTTCTTTGTTTTGCGCATTAAATAGATTATCCAAATGATTTGTTTATTCGTACACCCTTGGTCCCAATTTGTTCTGATAATAAAGATTCTACTGTAGTCTACGTGTACTTTCAAAACAGTTGCTTCCTCTTGGTTGCTTGCCAAGTAATAGTTACTACCTTGAAGAGACGTAATACTAGTTATTACCCTCCTTTTTGCAACACTGAACCTTGTAGTAATGGTGGGAGAAGCAATAATATGTGCACGGGCTTGTTTTTAGACATCGTCACTAAAACCTTTTGTCAAGATTCATTGTTGCAAAAAGAGCGTAATTTATGCATACGAGTGTTACGGCCGCGCAGTTAAACGGTTGGGGCTCAAAATCAGGCCATGTAAAAAGTGTACAATGGGTAAGATGAAAAGAAAATTCGGTAAGTTCCGTGATAGGGCACAAAAAGAATAGACCGCGACAACATGGCAGAGTCATCGGTCCGGCGATGCTATCAAGCCTCTGCCTCTTACCCCATGGATATGCTTGTAAAGCCTTTGCTTCAGGTGTTCATGTCTTGTCCTCTCCGGATCTCAAGCCATCTGGCGTACATCAGAACGTCACGAGCAACTGCCCCTCTAATCTTGTGCTCCAACAAAACTCCTCTGCACGCTGTGACCCACTGCACAAGCATGGTAGCTAATATTTTATTGCCACACTTTTGTTTTTTCTGACGACTCCATTTGCGGCTTTTGTGCCCAGATTTGACGCATTGAATTTCAATGAGAATTTTCGTCCTTTATCGCAAAATGAGGACCATGGTTGGCTTACACTGAAAAAACCCCGGCTAATTGAAAGCGAAACCGAATTACAAAGATAACAACACAACGTACCTTCTGCTTCAGTAATTATACCGATCGAAGCTTTTTTCAATGGGCGCTGATAACAAACTACAGATCTATACAGTATATCTTACTTAGAGGATGCTGTTTGTTTTAGTCCTCATTAGGGAAATGACGTCAGCTTCGTTACTCGTCGGGCTTTTACGGAAACATGAAGCTGCTTCTCAGTAGGATTCGGAAATAGTTATGCCCGTATAAGGGCAATGACATTATTTTCGTGAATCGTCGGTTTTTTACGGAAACATGAGATGCTTCTCGGTTAAGATACGTTTAATTTGGCGTATCAGCAACATAAAAAATTGGGTTAGGCGTAATACCAAATGCCGAAGCGAATGAAATTATTGGTTGGTTGATGAAATGCGATGGTGGATAGTATCGCTACGCCAAATAAGAGTTAAACATCGTAAACCAAACATAAAATGTAAACATTATTCATAAAACTAAACACCGTAAATCAAAATTACTTTGTAAATCGAAATCGAAACGATAAATCGAAATTGAAACTGCAAAACGAAATTCCTTCAGAGAATCGTTTTGCGGAAAGAAAATAAAAATTCTCAAACCGAATCCCACTCGTGCTTCTATGAAATGTATAATTTGTGCGTTTTAGCACTCAACTCTTATCCAACAAATTTCCCTCGACCTTCGGTCTCGGGAAATTAAATCTGGAAAGGAGTTTCGTGCTAAAACACACAAATTACGATTTCATAGAAGCACTTGTGGTATTATAGCCGAAAAGAGCAACAGTACTGTTTAGTTTTTATGTAATGCAACAGGCTTTAAAACTGTACGGTTACGACACAAAGGCATCATTAAAAGCTAGTGTACAGAATGGAGTTGGTCACCCCAAGTGAAAAAAGTAATTTTCAATGATCAAGTTTTGGAAGAAGTGAAAATATGATGGCTGTGAAATGACTAATATAATGGCAATTCAAGGTTTGAGAGAACCTTCATAGTCAATACTGCACTTTCGCACATACCTTGATCTTCCCACCGTTCCCATGCGCCATTCCCATCATCAGTAACAGCCCATTCTTGGTCTGGTGACTTTTTACTGGTCGCTTCTGGCTTTGTCAAACCACTTTGTCTCCCTTTAAGGGCAAGAGAGGATGGTTTCTGGAAAACAGAAGTCTTGAATTAAATACTTTACAGTAATCAGATATAGTATGTTTGCATAAAGTACCGTAATCACATGCCCCTATTTTTTTTTAATGACCGATAACTTAGCAAGGATTCGAGTGTAAATGAAAAATGTTGTCCTCGTAGGACAGTGGAAATTTGATTTTTATCCCTAAATCCCTCTATCTAGATAATTCAGTATTACAAACTCAGCATTCCCATTCAAATGATGAATTATGCAGATAAGGGTAAAGGGGCAGCTATTGTTGAGTCGCCAATGCACACAACAAAATTTGGAAGTATCTAAACCATATTTATTGCGTCGGAATAATCCTGATAAATTTGGATATTACAAAAGGGACGGCAAATCCTTCGGCATCATGCCGCCACAAAGAGACGTTAGTTCAGGAGAATGTTGAGTTCACAAAACCAATCAGAGTTAACTTTAGATTCACAAAGTCATGGGCAATCACAGCCAACAGTACTGAAGACTCGTTCTGCAAGTACACTAAGTTTTCTAAAAAGTCAACTCCCCCCCCCCCCCACTCCCCTCCCTCCCTTCCTCCAACAACGAAGTTAGTCGCCCATACTGTTGTTAGTTTTGTCGCTATTCAAAGTCAAAGTCAGCTGTACCACTTCTATTTAGCAACAAAAGGGATGCTTTACTAGCATGTCCAGACTCAACACGACAACAATTTAAATGCAGCCAGATTTACAAGATTCACTTTCAAAATTCAAAACTGCGGTTAATTTTGTTCGACAATGTTTGAACTTGTAAGTGGTACCGTATAACGCATTCTTTGGTTTTCTATTTTTCCAAGTTACCTTTGACCTGCGGGAAATTGCTTGTAGCCAAAATTCTAAAATCTTAAAACAACATACCCTCCAAACGAACTACGCATCACAATTTCTCGATACTCTGCATGAATTATATACATTCCCAATACTTTATTCACCTCTGTTAGTCATTCCTTTGTTATATATCCTTTCTAAAAGTGGTGACGGAGATATCCCATGCTTATACATTCTTAGACCGTACTCTCCAGTTTTAAAGTTTTTTTTTTGCATTAATCCCTTTTACCTTAGCACTCTGCACGTTACTGAAGAAATGGTC
>JAHWFP010172154.1:1284-30419 GCA_023313725.1 Lithobius niger
TCGTTCCCCCCCCCCCCCCTTCAATAGTTGCGATACCTAATATCGTAGTTTTAATTTATAGGCCTATTCACGTTGTGTAAAGAAGGCCCGAGTTCTTCACCCGATTTGAGAGGATACCTCAACTCAAACTAACAACAACCTGGGGTAAACTTAGTTTACGGCAACGAACACTTTTTTTTTCTCGGCACCTCGGCCGTGAAAAACTCCCATTTCAAACACCTGTATCTTTCAAGAAAATGGACCGATCCGTCTCATCTAAACAGCTCTTAATAGCCACAAACTTTCTCTGTTTTCCCCCGTTAACAGAACCCGAAAATTCCATCTAGAAGTCATTCTACAGCATTTAAAAAAACGCACGAAACTGAAGCTGTAAATCGTCGTAGCGCACAGGACGATATTTTTGCCACTTGTAAAAATTTGTATTAACTTTTATTTTCACTTAGGCATAAAGCCAAAAACATTAGTTTAGTGTTTGTTAGGAGGAGCTTCCTCTACGAAGGTACTTAACCTCGATAATAATTGTACAGATACTTTGTTTTGATATTTCTTGAGTAGATTTAAGGTGACGATCTAAGATGCACTTGAGAAATGTCCGACATCCAAAAACCCTAATTTTACATCTATAAATATTAATTCAACTATTTAAAATGTGTTTTAGCATTTGCTGGTAACCTTAACTTTTATTTTATAATAATCTTTTAACGTAATCTTTTGCCATCACCACTACCGGAGCTTAGGCAACATCTAACTTACAAATTTTCCCGGACACGTCTTTTCTGTTTGTACTTAGTTGTTCCTAGCAAAACCGACTTGGGTTTCGATTTCCCAAAGTAAACCTGTCTTCCCAATGTTAATAACCGAATTTATTGAGATCATTCCTTCAATAGTCGCGATGCTTAATATCGTGGTTAAGTAAGAAAACAATCCGTAGTAATTAAAGGCCTTATTCACGTTCCAAACAATGAGTATAACTCTACTGGCCTCTCTTTATCACGCAGTCCATAGTTATTCCTTCAAACGGCGCCAAGCGAAAAATCCTTTGCGTTGCTGACTTTTCTATTGTTCTCAAGGCCCTCAGCCAACCAGGCCGCGAAGCTCTCCTACGTGTCCGCGCGAACTTCCGGTAATGTGTATACAGTATAACCCCAGCACCAGGAGGCAATCGTTAGCACACGCTCATCAGATCTCAAAGCCAGAGGTGACTACGCCAGTCGGTATAGGAGATGTCCCGTCCGAATGTTGCCATGCCGGTCAAAGGTAGTTGGTTCGTATTAGACTAGGGTTAGTTTAGAAAATGTAATTTTGGAAACCCCATTCGAAATTTTAGTTTTAAATTAACCTAACCTTAAGCTTTGAGGGAATTATGGAGGTGGAGCCATAGTCGGCATTCTAGGCCTCCATCGCCATAACGTCAGGGTTCACGGTCCCTTTCTAAAAACCAGCTTTCTTTCCGTGTTTATTATTATGAACTTAATCTAAACACTAAATCTGCATTTAGACGACGTATTTTCTAGGGTGCTCCCCCAAATACTAAGGATCTACAGATTTGAAGATTTGATTCTAGGTCGGACTTAGAAAACATAGTCTTGACTATTTGTGTGTAATTCCCGCGGTTTGCACCAAATAGATTTATTTCATGTAATTCCCGCGGTTTGCATGTTATAACGGGTTCCCGAGGTCCCACAAACATTTTCTAATCGATATTGTCGTTTTTACTCTTCATCTTGTAGTTGAAGTTTGAGTTGAATTTAATTGTAAATTCTTGTTGATTTTTCCTGTTGTAAAAATCGTCGTGCTTTAATTTAAAGCCTATTTTCTTGAAAACCTAGTTGAAACGAAGTGTAATTATTTTTATATTTTGTCTGCATTTTAATAAACCTAAGAGTTTGTCAAAACGCCTGTTTTTCTGCTAGTTAGACTAAATGTAGAAGTTATAGTTCTTAAGAAAACCACTTAATAATTAAACTTAGAGCTGTATTTAGAAACACCCACCTGGTGGCAGCGAATACCCCCCTTTAATGTTTTCTAGTTAGCTTACAGTTAGGACAAATGACTCTGTTACCCATGCTGGGCCAGTAGCATACGTGTGCTGTTTTCCGTAAAAGTAAAAATTGCCACCACAACTAGAAGTTAAAGGTCAAAACCATCTTGATGTCGGCGAGGCTACAAGCACCTACAGTTTTAGCTTCGGCCGCTACAGTTGTGAGTTCAAAACTCAGTTCCTAAGGCCTCCCTGTTCACAAAAGTCGGCAATTTCCTTTGCGCTCCTTATTGCCAATATTCCCTTCCAACCAGGTCACAGTATTCAATTCCCCCTCCACTCAGAACGCAAAGCTACCCTGCCCGTCCGCGCCGTCATGCCCACTTCCAGTATTGACAGCCTGAGTCAGTTTCTCCTCCTCCCAAGATTTCTCTACCTCACTCCCCCCCCTACCCCACCCCGTCCCCCCGTCGCTCTCCTACAAGTCCGCCCTTTCCCTCTACCTGGCTGCCAAACAGCAGGTATAAAACCCAGCTACAGGAGACATTCGTTAGCACAACTCAGGAATCTCAAAGCTAGAGGTAGTTACGCCGGTCGGGAGTGGAGATGTCACAGTTCCGATTGTTGCCATGTTGGGCAAAGGTAGTGGTTCGTATGTAACTTAGTTTAACTTAAAAGTTTATTTTTTGGACTCTTCAATTCAAATTTTATAGTTTAAATTAAATTAAACCTTTAGCTTTGAAAGTAAGTTATGGTTCGTTAAGCCATCGGCATTTAGGACATTAACGGCCATAACGTAAGGGTTCACGGTCACTTCCAAAAAAACCAGCTTTTTTTCACCGTTTCATTAATCTAATTTAATGTAAACAAAAGCCATTGGGTCAGTTAGATTTGCAGAAGCGCAGTACTTCATGGAGTGTACATCCCTTTTCTAATGTGAATTCCGATGGGTACAATTTGATCTTGTGGGAGTACCATTTGAAAAAGAACTGTAAGGTCTACTATTATGTCAGTCTAGGCTGTTTGTAATTTAGATGGCTCTTTTGCGAAATCCCCGTTGCTTAAATCACTGTTTCTATTTGAAATTGTGCACGTGAAGTAAAGCCAAGTTCACGTGTACGAATTTAAATGTAAAATTCAGAGGTTGCTTTTAACTAAAAGCTAAGTTGTGTACAAAAATAACAAAATGTAAACCTTTATCATGTTTGACTAAAAATAAAACCAGGAGTTTTAAACGCCAAACGCAGTTATTAGATCGTTATTTGCTGGTAGTTAACATTTAAGATAATTCTCTTCGAATTTAACTTGGCTAGCTTTTTCCCACCTTGGTGACAGCGTTACCCGCTTGTTATTACTAGTTAGCCTAATTATTAGGACATCGAAGCTCCATTCCCTATGCCGGGACTGTAGCAGTCGTGCTGTTTTAACCAAAAAGTACTCAAGGTTAACCCAGAGTGATAAGTAAGATCCAGTTACACCAGGCGCCGGCGATGCTACAAGCACCTACCCCGTCGTAGCATCCGCCGTTACAACATTTGACTCATCCACTAAATATGGACATTCATTCACAAGGCACCACTCCTACCCCTCACCTCCTTCATACCACTCCCGTCACATTTTTCAGTCACATTACCTCTCAGAGCGCTCGTATATGAATTCCGATCCACACCCAGTTTACCCAATTTCGTGGAATGCCTACACTCACCCACTGTTCCCTCTCCTTATGTGCTACTGGAGTCTTTCCACCAACAGCCCTGGCAAAGCCCTATCGATTATTCCTTCTAACATTGAAGCATTTGTCTTCAACTGACGAGTTCTCACATGGCAGTCACCAATTCTCGTCGCCAAAAACTGTAATGCCGCTCGCGCGGCCGTGCTCGTTTACAAGCAAGATTAAATTCCAAATGACACTCAAACTTTGCAATTCCTTCTCTAAACTTCACCAGAGCACGAACTTTCTTCAAAAAGGCTTGGGATTGTGCTTCCCTAATATCAGCAAATCACCGTTATTTATTATACTGTGAAACACTACAACGATTCAAATAATGTTGCATGAGACTCACGAGTGTGCTTATGTGATATTGTTTGAACGTTGTAGTGTTTCACAGTATAATGAATAACAGTGTTTTTGCTGATTATTTGAGGAGCCTATTTTGTTATCCTACATAACAAAATACTAAGGCTGCACCAATTCTGAGCTGCCGAGCCGATTTTCGCCGAGCAGAGCATAAAGATGCTGAGGCATCCACGTTCGAAGAGGACCGTGCACCCCACCCCCCACACCCACTCTCCCCCACCCCCTCTCCTCCCGTGGCACCCCCTTCCCAGGCCATTCAATGCACGCATCGTTACCCCACTCGCCTGGTCTGCAGGAACCCAGCCGAGGCACCAGTTGTTGGTACACCGTCTCCCCCGTCCCCTTACCCTCCACCTGGTGAGTCCTTACCAACACGCTTGGGCCGGAGGAGTGGTGTGGTCTACTGTGTGCCATGCGGCCAGTGCAACGCCGTCTACATTGGCGAGACCAAGAGACAGTTGTTCGAGAGAATAGGTGAACACGTCGCAGCTGTGAGGAAGGGAGACATGCTCAACGGCATCGCCCAGCATGTCAAACATCAGCAGCACCAGATTGCGTGGAATGCCACAACAGTTTTGCTTTCCTCCAATTCTCTCCAAGGAGGACACCTGAGAGCCCTTGAATCTCTGGCTCTTCGTTTCAAGGGCATGAAAGTTCCACTCATGAACCTGACAGGAGCCTCCCATGTGTTATTGGAACATTCAGTTGATTCTGATGTGAAAGCCAAGCTTGTCAAACAGTGGGGCTTGAGAGCGTGATTGTATATAGATCAGTGGTTCTCTCACTCGCGCGTCGTCTGCTTGACCATGTAACGTTCGTTTTCAAAGTTTAGTGCCTCGTTGTGTTCTGAAGAAGGTGAACGGCCTGTTTTCACCGAAAATTCAAGGGAAAATATATTTGGTTTACTGTACTGTGTGGAGCATAAAATTTAGGGGTAGGTGGTATTGTGTTATGCTTGCTGGATCTACCTGCTTCTACGTGATGTTGACGTTAAGCCATTGTACACGGCGGTTGCCGATCTTTCGATTTTCGACTCTATTTCTTCCATATCTTTTTGGGGATTTATTTTTTATTTTGGGTAAAATAAAGAAAACTGCCTCGTAATTTTGCTTACCACGTGTCCATACAATATTATTTAACGACAGGAATGGTAGTTCTTTCTTTCCTTTCCTCACTAAGAGCTTTTTTGATCTTAACTGCTATTTTTGCCGCGTCGTTCAGATCGTTCAGATCTATTTTGTTTACATCAACTCGGTTGTCGAAAATTTGAAGATCTCGAGTGTCTCCAGTTTTGAAAGTGTGCTTTTTAATTCGACGTGTCACACGTCGAATTAATGCGGTTGTGGCCAAAAAACGGCTGTAGCAGATTTACGTCAGCGATATCTCCTCAAAAACCAGACACATTTGTTTAATTCTGATCCCACGAAATTCAAGTATGTGGGTGGGACAGTTGCAGTGTAAAATATTAAAACACTAGGGATTTCACAGATTTTGTAATTAGAAAAAACAAAGTGGTACCCTCCAACGAGGTCTGTCAACTCGAAACCGTCGTCCATAGTACATACAGTGTTGTGACGTCAGCGTTACACGTATTATTTTCGAAAAATTTAGCCTAAAATTGCAGTGGCAATGTTGAAAAATGACGGCGAAATACGGGTCGAGGGTCGGTTACTTTCCGAGAAAAACTTCGGGATCGTTTGGGTTTGGAGGCGAAACTGCATTGTACTTATGGTAGGCGGCCGGGAAAAATAAACAGCGTCAACTGTTATGAACTACAGGGGAATAATCTCCATAAACTTTGTTTTGTGGGAGTACAGTATTGAAGCATGGAAGAAGTACATCTAGCAAAGGTATGTCATATGGATGAACAATTTTTGGTGTTAAATAAAACACTATTTGAAAAGCGCAACTCTAGAATGAATAAGTCTGTGCTCAGTAGTAGCAGCGTTAGTTTAGCCTTAAATGTCGCTGAATTGCGTGTAAGACTGGCGTGCATGGAGGAGGGGGGGGGGGAGAAGAATTTTTTGTCTTTTTTTTTAAAACTTGATTGTTCAAATATAAAACTGGATTTGCAGTAAGCCCAGCATATAACAAAACCTAAGCAGCAAAGCTTAAACAAAAGCTAGCTACATGAAATTGTGGTATGACATTTTTGTGTGTTATTTTATCGTCGGATTTAAAAAGTGTTAAAGCCTCATGAAAAAGAACGAAACGGACGGGAAGCTGTAAAGCAACGAAATTTTCAGGGTTTTTATTTTAACAAAAATAATAGCGTCAGATGAGAAATCCTTATCTGGCCGTTTCTAACATGATCGCGTGATCGCTCATTTGTAAACGCGGTCTCGTATCAGACGCTCGTGGTGAGGACACCTCAACACCACCGAAGAAAAAACCTGAGGGCAAAATTCTTCGACACCAGAAGAAAATCGTTGTAGCGGTGTCACAGGTCCTAGAGGTGCCTACTGTTCTGCACCGACATCTGGTGTAGTCTCGGGAAAGTTAGAAGTACTTCGGTTGGCCGTTTTTACTTTTGCGGAGTTTAAACAAGCATGGCAGTCACTACTGCACGGTTAGGAACAGAGCGTCTATGTCCTATCTGAAGTTTTAGTACTATCTAATCGTTTTTGGTTCACTGCCACCAGGTGGGTGGTTTAATTGCTAACCTTAGGCTTTAAATAAAAAGATTTGTTTTTAGTTAAAACACTAGCAAATTAAATCTCTCTAGAAGCAACTGAGTTTAAAACTCTACGTTTTAATAAACAGGGGAAAGAAACACTTTACAGGGCAACTAGTCTACAAATTAGCTTTGAATGAAAGCACACAAGTAATTTACAGAAAATAAATTATCAGCAACGAATTTAAAAATAAAATTCACACTTACAATTTCGATTAGAAAATGTTCTTTGGTGTTACCTAAACACCTCTAAGTTAGAAAAAGTATCTTACAGTTTCAAGCTTAGTCTAATTTAAGATTATGTTTCAAGGCATCTTGCACAAGATCAAATCTACTTATTCACATTGAGTTAAGCTAGCAATAATCAGGGCCCTACCATCGAAGTCTGTGCTTCTGTAATTATGCTACAGGACCTTGGTGATCTAAAATAACTGTTTGAGTACGCTATGTAGTACAAACAGAAAGAAAGCCGGTTTTTAGAAAGGGGACCCTTAAACCCTTAAGTTATGGGAGGGGAGACCAGAAAATGCCGATGGTTTTAACTACCCATAATCACGAAACTCAAGTCATAAGTTAAGTTTAAATCTTTAAGTTATAATTTAGAATAAATTCCAAAAAAATAAACTAAAGCTAAAACTAGTCTTCTAAACTACTACCTTGCCCGGCATGGCAACACTCGGACCGGGGACATCTCTGCTCCGACCGCCGTAGTAACGTCTGACTTGGAGTTGAGCCAATACTCTAGATGCAGTCCCTCAGGTCTGTTTTATACCTGCTGCCTGCCTGCAGGTAGGAGGGAAACCGCGGACGTGTAGGAGAGCGACGGAGGGGGGGAGCGGGGTATAGGGATCACCTTGGAGGAGGAGAGACTGACTCTGGCTGGCCAGGCTGTCACTACCGGAAGTAGGTAGGGCAGCGCGGACGGGCAGGGTAGCCTTGCACTCTGAGTGGAGGGGAAAGTAAATACTGAGTTGTGATTGGAAGGGAATTGAAGGAGCTTGGATGGCAAAGGGAATTGCCGACTTTGGGTGCTTTTGGAGGCCTTAGCTTGGAAAGTGCATTGAGTTAAACTCATAACAACGTGAAAAATAGGCCTACATATTTTTTTATGAAACTACAATGTTATGCATTGCAACTATAGAAGGAGGGGAGGGAGGGACGAAGTGTTGTGCTCAATTTTGTAAACAAACGTGATTTTTAATAGTAGGAACGTTACTATGGTCGGAGCCCTGGAAAAAAAAATACAAGATAAACACTTTTGGAAAAATTGTCCAGTAAAATTCGAAAGAAAGTGTTGCCGAGTTCAGTAGTGTTCAGAGACCTAGTTTTTGCTAAACTGTTGCCCAATTAAATTAAATAAAAGGTTAAATATACCAGCTTATTCCCTGAATGCTATAACGCATGAACATTTTTTAAATATTATTGCAGCCGCTGATAATAAAAATTACAGTCGAAGTTTTCATAAATAACTTGGCCATTGCTACAAATAAAAACATCAAGTGTGGGGTTTTCAAATACATGTATGTGAGGATAAATTCCTCCTAAACAACACTAAGCTGGTTGGCTTTATGCCTGCAAAAGAAAATTAAAGTAATTACAATTTTTATTTACAAGTATTGAAAATGGCGATTGAAGATTTGCGTGCGGCGCCGGTCATTTTGGTGACCTTTTCAAATTGATGTGGAAAATTATTGAAGAGGAAATTTAAAGTTCTGTTTTCGCAGAAGTCTTGAGAAAGTGTGAGTCTATTAAGGGCCGCAAATTTCAAACGTTTTAGTCCATTTTTCTTGAAGATATGGTGTTTTGAAGACGGAGGTCTAGATAGGCCTAATGAGCGCTAGCGAGCGCTAATGAAGAAAATAATGTTCGTTGCGAAAACGATAAACCCTCAGGTTTTTGATATTATGAGCAGAAGTCTCCTCTCAAATCTGTTGAAGACTGGCTTCTTTACATCGTCTATATGGCGATTACGAATTAAAAATGTAAATAATGTATATTTTTCTCTTAGGCATAAAGCCGGAACTCTTTTTCCAGATTAGTTGTGTTGTAAATGTTGATAACACACGATATTTTTTATTTGTAACAGGTGACGATTTTGATTATTTACGAAAAATTTCCGATGTTCAAACCAGTTTAAAACTAAGCTAAACTGCGATATAGCCCTTTAAAGCTAGCTGGAATATTTAATCTTTTGATTTGTGCACTTAATGCATTTTGGTAAACTTCTTGCCATGAACCCTACCGGAGCTCCAATGTTTATGTTTGTATATTTTTACGGACCCAGTGTATATTTTTATGTCTATTTTTTATAGCATCTCCATCCAAACTCCGACCGTAGCAAACCTCTAAAACGAAAACAAACTAGCTGTCCTTCGTTAAAAACCTGCATTGTAAATAGCAGTTTCATTCCCAAAGTCAAATAATTATTCTCATTGGAGCCCCAAACAAGCAGACGATTCTGCTATTTTGCTTGCTGAAACCGTATTCGTTTCACCATTGTCATTTGCCCTAGCAAGCGTAGCCTAGCTCTCATCCACAAAGTATTCTCTACTGACGAGCCCAAACAAGGGCGAAACAGTCTGTCTAGAGATCTTTGTGGGTGAGAGCTAATTGATATTAAATAATTATTCTGTGCATTACACTTCGTCCCCCCCCCCTTCTTTCAATAGTTTTGCGATGCATAACGCCGTAGTTTATTTAATAGGCCTAAAAATCACATTGTTATGAGTTGAAAACTCACTTGCACATTCAAAACCAGGCCTCTAACGTTTCCAAGTCGGCAATTCTCTTTGTCAATTCAGCCTCCGCAATTCCCGTCCAACCAAAACATTGCCTTCAATTTCCCATCCAACCAGAGCGTTCAGCTACCCTAGCCGTCCGCGCTGCCATTCCGACTTCCGGTAGTGACAGCTCGGCCGATCTAGGTCAGTCTCTCCTCCTCCAAGATGTCCGCCTCCTCTTCCCCGCTCGTCCCCTCCGCAGCTATCCTCGGCGTCCGCGCCAACTTCTGGTAATGAGTATATAACCCCAGCCCCAGACTCACTCGTTAGCACAGCTCAGGATACTCAAAGCTAGAGGTCGCTACGCCGGTCGGGAGTGGAGATGCCGCGGTCCGATTGTTTCCATGCCGGGCAAAAGTAGTGGTTTGTATTTCAACTTAGTTTAACTTTAAAAGTTTATTTTTTGGACTTTACGTCAAAATTTATAGTTTAGTTTTAAACTTAACCTCGTAGCTTTGTAGTTAATTTTATGGTGCGTCAAGCCAAACGGCATTTCGGAAGTTGGCGGCCGTAATTTAAGGGTTCACGGTCCCTTATTAAAAACCAGCTTTATATTTTTTTTCATGTTTCTTTAAACGCAGTTTATTGTAAACAAAGGACGGTTTGATCTTCGTGGGAGGTTCCATCGATTAAACGCTCGGATCGACTTTATATGTAGCTGCGGCTTTTATAATTTAAGGAGTTGATTTATCAACAGCAACTCTGGGAGGTTTAATGCTTTGCTGTTACATGTAAAAACATAACTGTAAAACAGGTCTACTATTACTACACAGCCGAGGCTGTTCGTAATTTAGAGGGCTCTTTTGCGAAATCCCCTTGTGCCTAATCAAACTCACTGTTTCTATTTGAAATTGTTTTGTGAACATAGCATTTGTTCAAGTTGAATTTAATGTAAATTCCCCATGTTATTTATAAACTAGTTCCAGTTGTAAATTTACCAAATGTAAATGTAAAGTGCGGTCATTTTAACATGTTTGTTTAAAATAAAAACCAGGAGTTTTAAACGTCCGACGGTTTGTTCGTTCGTTGTTTTGCTAGAAGTTAGTATTTAGGACAATTCTCTTCAAATATAACTTAGCTAGCCTTTTCCCACCTTGGTGGCAGCGTTACCGCTTATTATTACTGTTAGCCTACATTATTAGGACGTTCGTAGCTCCATTCTCTACACCGGGACTGTAGCAGTTGTGCTGTTTTGACTACAAAAGTATCACAAGTCAGACCAGAGTAATAGTAAGAAAGATCCAGTTACACCAGGCGACCGGCGGTGCTACAAGCAGCTACCCCGTCGTAGCACCCTCCGTTACACATTTGCCGTATCGCAATAGCAAAAGTTAGGAGACAATTTTTTTTTTATATGTGATGTGCAATATGTATACGTTTCAGTGCACCACGCATTCCGAATGTATAGTAGTGTCCTGAGTTTATGCTGCCTTTGCAACTACATACGTCAATAGCATATTAATTTTCTATCCTCCTTCAGCATTTCTGTACCAAGCAACACATCGAGTTACTGATGCAGTGTAGTGCATCTTGTTTAAAGTTTTAAATCCATTTTACGTAAGACTGTGTATCAAAGTTTCTTTTTTATGTAATGAAGTTAGTTTGTCTTTTTAGTCCTTTTTTTTTTTTTGCTTTTTTCACATAAGGCAATTCGCATACTGGTAAAAATGATCATGGGAACTTTAATTTGTCAACATTCATGGTTGTTTCCACCTCGCAAAGTTTTAACTGCATTTACGTAAGATTTTTAACTTACGTCAGTTTAGGTTGTTATCTGAAAGTTAAAATTGGAAGATTGTTATTGCGATATATAAGGTTAAGTTTAGTTTCGGTGTTTTATTAATTTCTAAGCGAAGATGTGTTCCTGACTTTCTTATATCTTTTTTTTCAGGTTTCTTGTTTTTACATACGCTGTTTATTCAGCGTGGACGGCATGAAACAACGTGGACTGTGCTTAGGAAATTTGGCTACGACGACAACATCCAGATTTCCAGAGATTACCTCTTTCCGCAGTTAGTACCACTAATACCGTAGATTGTGTATCAAACGCCCATGGAGCAAGGGTTTCCCTGAAGGGGATGACACAAAAAGCAGGGCTTAAGGTTGGGGTGTACTTTTGCCCTTAACAGTATCAATGAATGCAGGCTGCTACTCTCCACCCCCCAGTTCGTTCCCTATACCCTGATAATGCTGCTGCACGTGGGCCATTGCATTTAATCCAGCAAAAATTGGGGGGGGGGGTTTGCACTAAATCGAACATATAACTTGTTGTCTTAACGTTATTTTTGTCCAAATAGTGCGTTTACTGCATCATGAGACAGTCGGCGATTATGCACTCATTCACATAGGTGTTCTGGAGTCAATCTAGGGTTAATGCAATGCCATATTCTCATTTATCACAAATTCAGTTATTAAATCGTCAGTCCTCCAAAATCCAATGAAATTTACAATTTATAACTACTGTAAATTCATTTATCTTAGACCTCGTCCGGACTTTCGTGCCAAGACACAGAAACTCTTGGAACCCTCGAAGCCAATCATCATTCCAGCGTAACTGCAGGATTACAGGTGATAGAGTGCTGAATCGGCAGCAGAAGTGCTCAGGAGAGAGTGATCCACACATCCTGATGACCTATAGCAAACTTACGCAAAATGATGGCACAAGCGTTCAGGAGTTCCTAGTCGCTAATCGTGTTGGAAAAAAGTTGATATCGTTAAATATTTGAATAGAGGAAAGTACTAATTTCCCCTATTTTATATTTATTACCTTGAAGCATTGTAAGGGTGTGGACGTGTGCTCCAGCTAGGCGTTTAATAGGCGATTCTGTAAATGAATGGGCTAGTGGACATTGTTTTCAAATTGATTTGGTGTCACCAACTGCCATTTTAAGGATTTTAAATTTTCAGTTTAAAGATTCCACCTACCTGCACGACAGAACTTACGCTACAAGGATACCAGTTCCTAACAGGGCTCTTTGAAAAGCACGATAAAGTAAGTAATGTGGCTTCATACTACAGTATTATTAAAATGGTTACGGCTTCATACTACAGTATTGTTAAAATGGTTACCATCCAGACTCGCATATAAACCGCACCGACATACAAGCTGCACTCCGACTTTATGAAGACCAAATAAAAAAACATGCATATAAACTGCAAATTTATGAGGTTAAGGACATTTATTTTTCCTTTAGCCAAACACAGTAAAACATGGCTGATAGCCCAACAATTGCAAAAAAGGCAGCAAATACATGGCAGATGGATTCTAATCGCTGTAGTTACTGTCAGTTACTACTTCGTCATCTTCTGAGTTACGTTACTACTGCTTTCGTTGCCCGATTCAGCAACACCTTCTGGAACTTCTTGTTCTGCAGGTTCGTTGGTATCCCACAAATTGTCATCCTCTGTTCCATCAAGAGCATTGCTGATGGAACATCATTTAATTCCTTTCATTAAAAAAAAAATGTAAGTTATATGGTTTTTTTTAGAAATAACTTTGGAACGGATATACCTAGAGACTTGTGGTTTACACCATTGGAAAGCTGACGAAAAACAGATTAAAATGGTGTATTTGTACGTCAAAATTGATCACTATTTACTACGCTGCTTTTTTGGACAAAAATGTATCGAAAAAAGCGTGACTTATATGCGAGTCTATACGGTAACTTAAAACAATATAAACTTTTAAACTTCTGCAGCAGTAATATAGAGTTTTCAGCTAACCTCTATAGTGGGACAAACAACTTGCATACATCCACCTTTGCTTAAAATGAACTCTGTTGCTATGAATTTCCATTTGTAAATAACAAATATTTCCCGTCGTATTTATTATTGACAGTGAATCACTTATAAGTTATAATGAGCTGCTTACAATTAATTTCTATACATTATGATAATTTACAGCCGTACCTAGGCTGAATTTCTAGTTGCCTTGAAAATATCTTTTACCTTTTTTATTTGCATTTTTCTCAAATGCTGTTCAATATAGAGAATTAAAATTGAGGTTGCCCGTCCGAGTCGCTACCCACTGCGCAGCTCTACTGCGCAGCCTCGCTAATATAAAACTCAAGCGGAGGCGAGGAAGCCACCTTTTCTTCTCTACGCACCACGCTGATCACTTCGATCCGGTTATGCCACGAGCGAAGGAGACGCCCAGGGACGGTTCCGCCGGTCCGGTTTCCCGTTCCTCCGCACCTGCTTCAGCGGATCCATCCTCCACTGCAGTCGAAGTATTGGAACTCACAGCGGAACGCGAATCTCTGGATCCGCTCCTTCCGCCTGCCAACCCGTTCCTTTCTGAGGTCTCCATTCCTCTTGAAGCGACTGAGACTTCTCCGGTTCCCTGCGGACAAATGATCCGCTCTCCGGACGTCCGTTCCATACAACACGAACTTTCTAAAGCTAAGGAACACTACGCTCGTCTAAAGCTTCAACTAAAGGCTCGCAAAGTAGCAGCCAAGTTGGCATCCACTTCTGCTCCGACACCCACACCGCTGGACCTGTCATGTTCTTCCCAGCGCAGTGTTCACTCCGCCGTTCCGGGTTCCTCTGGTCCCTTGACCGGTTCTCAAGTAAATGAACTAATGGACTCATTCCTCCGGAACTTCAAACGGAAGGCTCCTACCTCTGACTACACTTCAGCTTGGTTAGCCTCCACTCAAAAGAAGCCGCGTTCCGTGGAAGCCGTTCCCGGACCGTCGTATCTTATATCTACCAGACACGCGACAACTGGCGTTCCTCATTCATCAAGTCTTCCGCAAAAGTTGTTTTGTTTCGCGACATATCACGTGATGAATTAGTTCATTAGACACGCGTGAAATTGCACTTAACACGACCACGAATCACGATTCCACCCGTCATCTCCTTCGGAATCAGCCGATGCAGGAATCGGAATCGCTCTTTCGAGGCCTGGTTCCTAAGGTCGCTCTTCATCTTGACGTCTCCCGAAAGCCTCGACCCGTCAAGAACCGACTGACCAGACGACAGCGTTCTTCTGCCACCGCACGTTCCGACACACCTGCCGAAAGCTGGCCGGCACACAAGATATCGGAACCAGTCCCGCCTAATCCACCGTGTTCCTCATCGCCCTTTCCCGCCCATTCCTAAGGACGAAGACGTCGATCCTTGGGATGAGCTGCGACTCCGGAAAAGCGTCAACGTTCCTCTTCCCGGTCACGCTCCTGACATCGGGACTCTTACTGACACTCCTCCACCCCCACAGGTTGTGGGGGGACGGCTACGTTTCTTTCTGCCGGCTTGGCAAACAATTACCCACAATTCCACAATTCTTTTAATCATTACCCAGGGCTTCAAGCCGAGGTTCCTGGTTCCTCCGCCTCTTCGGTATGCGCCATGAGATTGGAACAGTTCAGGCCCACCTGCTTTGCAACAGGTGATAAGTGCTCTCCTCCACAAAGATGCAGTTTGCATTCTTCATCCACCGTTCTCCCCGGGATTCTACAGCAGCTTCTTCCTCTGTCCAAAGAAGTTAGGCGGCGTTGTAGCGGTGCTTACAGATTCTTGAGGTGCCTACTGTTCTGCACTGACATCTGGTGTGGGCTCGGAAAATTTAGTAGTACTTCTGGTGGCCGTTTTTACTTTTGCGGTAAAATACTAGCATAGCAATCACTACTGCACAGTTAAGAATAGAGCATCTATGTCCTATCTAAATGTTGAAGTACTAGCTAATCATTGGTTCACTGCCACCAGGTGGGTGGTTTAATTGCTAACCTTAGGCTTTAAATAAAAATGGTTTTTAGGTAGATAAAACACTAGCAAATTAAATCTCTCTGGAAGCAACTGCGTTTAAAACGACTCTTGGTTTTAATAAACAGGGGAAAGAAATGTAAAGGCTTTTTGGCCATAACCCTTTTGGAGAGGATACCGGGACTCCAGCTGTCAAAAAAATCTCCGGGAAAAATCGTTTTCACGAACTCTAATTTTTTTTTCCAAGTCTGGTGCCTCCCCGCCCCTGACTTGTCGAACCTCCAACTTCAAACCACTGTATCTACTGGAGTTACCAACCGAAATGGCCCATCATAGAATTTCTTAATAGTCACTACGTTATACTTCCATCCGTTCTGCGAAAACAGAATTCAAAATTTCCTTCTGGTTCTTCAGCTACAAGCCTAAGAAAAAGTCACCAAACTATGCCGCGACGCACACACTTCCGGTCATCGTAACGCCAACTTATTTGCTTTTCGATTTTTATAGGCATAAAGCCGACCTAGTTTAGATTAGTTGTGGAATAGGAGGGGCTTCCTTTGCAAATGTACTTAACCTCATAACTAGGATGTGAACTTGTACAATGTGATATTTTTTATTTGATTTGTAGCGCGCACAATTGTATGAAAAACTTCCATGATAACTAAGTTCTGCCACTGCAAAGTTAATGCCCCAACTTTAAATGCGTTTTAGGATTTTTCACTACGTTCAGTATTTTACTCTTTTACTATTTTTAACTTGCCCCTTGAACAACACCATGGTGCTCAACTTCAAAAGATATTTTACGGCAATTTTACAGGACACCACTTTTTGTTTTTGTTTGTAAATATTAATTTAAAAATCGCCGAGGGTGACTGTAAAGGCATGAGGCCTAAAATTCCTGTCGATTGGTTAGGAGACCCGACACCAACCATCAACAACTCGGGGACACTTTTTTTTCTTAACGCCAAAAAGCGCTAGGCCTATTTTTCCATCTCCAACTTTAAAAATTCATATCTCCAAGGAAAATGGACTTCATCTCATCGACTCCTGTTTGCAGCTCTTAATAAACCCGAACTTTTGCTGTAATCCTACGAAAACAGAACTCCAAAATTCGCCATACTTTGGTCTACAACTCAATTTGAAAAAGTGCTCAAACTGAGCGCCGACGCACGCAATTTCCGTCGCCATTTTCCGAAAAACAAACATGTAAATATTAATTTGTACTTCTTGAATTTATTTCCAGGCATAAAGCCGACTAGCTTAGTGCTGTGCTAGTTTACATGTTTACTATGTCTTCAATGTTTTTATTTTACTAAGGTGACGAATTTAGCAACTATGAAAACTTTGACTACACTTGCGTTATTACCTGCGGCTGCAATAATACATTTAAATTTTTATGCGTTACAGCATTTTAAAAACACAAGCTGGTTTATTTAATCTTTTGCCTGGGCTTTTATGAAAGCATTATTTAACGTAATCTTTTCTCATGAACCCTACCTTGTTCAAAATGGCAACACAACTACGATTATTTTACCGGACATTTTCAGTGTGTATCTTGTATTTTTATTTCAGGGCTCCGACCATAGTGATCTCAATTCCGAATGCACAACTAAGCCTTTGCCTTCAATTAATAACAGTTTATTTTAACTTTGAGCATCAAACTTCGTCCCCCCCCCCCCTTCCTTCAATAGTTGCAATGCATAACATTGTAGTTTTTATAAAAAAATGTATAGGCCTATTTCACGTTGTTATGAGTGAGTCAATGCACTACTCAAGCCACGGCCTCTAAAAACACCGAAAGTCGGCAAATCCCTTTGCCATCCAAGCTCCTTCCAATCCGAACTCAGTATTTTTTCTCCCCACCAATCAGAGTGCAAGGCTACCCTAGCCGTCCGCGCTGTCGTGGCCGACTTCCGGTAGTGCCAGCTCGGCCGGTTTTGGTCAGTCACTCCTCCTCCAAAGCGACCCCTCTACCTCACAAACCCCCCTCCGTCGCTCTCCTACAGGGCCGCGGTTTCCCTCCTACCTGCAGGCAGGCAGCAGGTATATAACCAAGCTGAGGGAGAAATTCGTTAGCATAGATAGCTCATGGACTCAGAGGCTAGAGGTCACTACGGCGGTCGGAGCAGAGATGTCCAGTCTGAAGGTTGCCATGCCGGGCACGGTAGTGGTTCAAAGGGTAACTAGTTTATTAGAATTTAATTTTTAGAACAGAATTTCTAAATTTTTAGTCTTAAAATATAAACTTATACTTTTGGTTCTTCAGCTACAAGCCTAAGAAAAAGTCACCAAACTATGCCGCGACGCACACACTTCCGGTCATCGTAACGCCAACTTATTTGCTTTTCGATTTTTATAGGCATAAAGCCGACGTAGTTTAGATTAGTTGTGGAATAGGAGGGGCTTCCTTTGCAAATGTACTTAACCTCATAACTAGGATGTGAACTTGTACAATGTGATATTTTTTATTTAATTTGTAGCGTGCACAATTGTATGAAAAACTTCCGGTTTGACTAGACTTTGAGGGAATTTGTGGGTAGCCAAACGCAATCGGCATTTTGGTTTAGGGCACCCATGATTTAAGGGTTTAAGGTCCCGTTCTTAAAAACCGGCTTTTTTTCTTTGTTTATGAACTCAGTGTTCATTAAATAATCTAAGATCACCGAGATCTAGCATGTGTTATTGTTGAAGCAGGAGTTTTCAAAAAGGTAGTTTTCCTTGTAACACTAATCTTGATTCAGTGTGATTGAGTGATTGATTGACTTTAGTGCAAGAGTTGCTAAAGCTTTCAAAGACTATTTTACATTCTGCAAGGGTCATGTTTGTAACTTAGAGAGTTGCGATAACTCAAACCGACTTTTTTCTAGTCCAAATTGTAATGTGAACTTTAACTTTAAGTTCAGTGTCGATTTAATTGTAAATCGTGTGCTTTTAATTGTAAAGCCCCAGTTTTATTTTTGTAACCAACTAGTTACTCCGTGTGTAAACATCTTGTCATGTTTTATTAAAACAGAAAAGAAAGTTGTTTTGAACAACAAATTTTGACTTCGAGTCCGATTTAATTTGCAAGGGTTATTTTAATTACAAAACCATTTTTATTCTAACTCCGAAGTAGGCAAATTAGATTAATTACCCATCGTGGTGGCAGTGAACCATGATTAGATAGGTCTTCATAACTTAGGTAGGACGCTGACGCTCTTCTCCTAACCGTACTGTAGACACGCTATGCTGTTTTTCCGCGAAAGTAAACACCGCCACTTATGATTTATTCTACGTTAACCACATGTACGCCAGATTGTCGGCGCTAGAGACAGTAGGCACCTCAAGACCCTGTAAGCGCCGCTACATGACCACCCACAGTTCCCAATGCAATTCGAGCCTAATTTTCCTTCTATTAAAACAATCCAGTATAAAGATCTGTTTCCATGCCAAAATAATAAGTATTCTGTGCATAACACTTCGTCCCCCCCCCTCCTTCAATAGTTGCGATACCTAATATCGCAGTTTTAATTTATAGGCCTATTCACGTTGCGAGTTCAAAACTCAGTTCTTAAGGCCTCTCAAATCACCAAACCCTTTCAGAACTCTAAACCCTCAACGGCTCCTACAAGTCCTGGATCCAGCCACTCAGAGCTCCTAAGCTCCAGCCAATCAGCGAAAACCCCCCTGGTCTCTACCTTCTAAAGGCCCATTCAGATCGTTACACTTCCCTTTAAAGCCCTCACGTAGTACCGCTCGTTTTGGAACTAACGCAGAATTCCCTCCTCCAAGCCTGCCTGCCTCTCTTGACGCCAAAACGTGCAGTCGTCCGCCCCCTCCCTCCCCCATAAACCCCCCACAGCCCAAAGCATCCACAGCACAACTCACAGATCTCAAGCTAGGAGGTGGTCACGCCGATCGGGATAGGAACTATGCCGTCCGATTGTTGCCATGCCAGGCACTATGGTTGTGGTTCGTATTTCCGCGTAGTTCATAGTTGAAAGTTTTAGTTTAGGCCCCTAAACCTAAATTACTAGTTCAAATTTAAATTAACCTCTAGCTTGAATTTTTATGTTTTAACTTCGTACATCGGCAGTTTCTGAACTTAGTTAATCATAAAATGTCAGGGTGGTTCCCTTCCTAAGGCACCAAGTCTATCTTACTTATTTTATAACTTAATTTAAGTGAAAGTCCTGCTTAAATTGCTAGTGCTCCCGTTGAGCCGATCTAGTTCAGAATTAACTGGAAGTTAAGTTGAGTTTGTGGGAGTTAGAACGCAAACAACATACTGCAGGGCTAATTGTAACTTGCGACTGCATTTTTATATTAGGAGGTTGAAACATACCTGAGTGAACTTTCTTGATGTGAAAGGTAACTGTTTTCTTAAACGCCAAAGTTCGTTTGTTGAATTTATCAATGTAAATTCGTTGCTTTATTTTCAAAAGCTTTCAGTTGTAAAAACGTGTGAAAATGTAAAGTTTTTCTTTTATATTTTGTCTAACTGCATAAATAAAACCAAGCGTTTTAAACGTCAGTTGTTTTTACCCAGTTATTAATTGTAGAGTTAAAATATTACGTAAATCCCCTTTTATTCTTAACTCAGGATTTTGCTGCAATTAATGTCACTTTACCTGGTGGCAGCGCGTACCGTGTAAATCAATACTTGATAGCCTATTTAAATTGATAGGAGATTTTCGCTCCGTTCCCTACATCGGGCCCGTAGCCACGACTGTGCTTTGATAAACCAACAAATCACCGAAAGTATTATTTTTAACAAGACCGAAGTCTACCTGATGTCGGGGATGTTACAAGCACCTCAGCCGTCGTAGCATCCACCGTTACAATTTGATGCCAGCGGTGGGATCAACAGGTGCTGTTCTTAACAAGCGTTTCCCCCCCCTGCCATGCTACCGTACCGTCCTTGCAGTTGAAGAACCCTTCAACTCGATGTCCGCAACTCAGCCCAAATAGTTGCCCGAAAAAGATGTACGTGACTCCGTCAAAATAGTCACACCATCCGACGTCCGTACTGAAGTCAAAAACAGTACTTTCCCCCGCCCCAGCGTCCGCAACCAACCCGGGAGCCGAGAAGTGAAAGCCGCAGCTTTACCGTGAGAGGAAATCTGCCCCCTGCCGTTTAGATGCCAGCATCTTGCCGCAGCCGGTGAGGAGGATCCGCCCGTGCCGGGGCCAGGAGCTCCATTGCCGCAACGAGTGAATTGTAGACGCCCATCCTCAGTTCCAGTGAGTAGACGATCTAGTTGGATTATTTTGTGCAAGCCTTCTTCAATCAGGGGTGGAGGATTAGACCAGGACTAGACTGACCGCTCAGCGATTGAGTATTGGGGTAAGTGTACACAAGATATGCTGTAGGCCGCCAAGCCTAGTGTTATAATTAGATGCATTTTTTTAATGGTTTAGTTGTTCATACACCAAAGCTAGGAAGGTCTTAAAGGTGTATTTTATGTATTTCTTACTGGATTTGGGAAAGTCGTTTTAATTTTAAACTCACTTTGTAACGGCGGGTGCTACGACGGGGTAGGTGCTTGTAGCATCGCCGGTCGCCTGGCGTAACTGGATCTTTCTTACTATTACTCTGGTCTGACTTGTGATACTTTTGTAGTTAAAACAGCACAACTGCTACAGTCCCGGTGTAGAGAATGGAACTACGAATGTAATAATAAGTGGTAACGCTGCATCCAAGGTTGGAGTTAGGCTAGCTGAGTTAAATTTGAAGAGAATTGTCTTACCTATTTACTTCTAGCAAATAACGAGCGAATAAACCGACGGACGTTAAAAAAAACTCCTGGTTTTTATTTTAAACAAACAATGAAAAAAATATCGCACTTTACATTTGGTAACTTTACACCTAGTTTAGGTTATAAAATACAAGGGGAATTTACATTAAATTCAAACTTGAACGAACGCTATGTTCACAAAAACAATTTCAAATAGAAACAGTGAGTTTGGAAGGGTGTGACAAACTCTTCCATGCCACGAGTGACATTGTCCATGAGCTTCTGAAAGCAGAATGGAGCGTTTTTCATCCCCATGTTCATCATGAGGGGAGCAAACTTCCCAATGGGAGTTGTGATGGTGGCGGCCATTGATGCCTGTGGCGTCAAGCGCACTTGCCAAAATCCACGGTTGAGGTCAAAAATGGAGATAAACTTCCACTTAGCTGCACGCTCAATACATTCCTCAATGTTGGGAATTGGGTAATCTTTGGTTACCGTATTGTTGTTCAGCTCTCTGTAGTCTGCTACAGGACGTGGACTGGCGTCTTCTGTTTGAACGATGATCATGGGTGAACCAAGTGGGGAATCGGGTTTAACGATTAAGGCCGCCAAGGTTAATCCTATTAGCCAAGTTATCGCACATATTAATAGTTCGAAAGTTAAATGAAAACTAGAAGATTGCTACTAGCGGTAGCAATCTTCAAGTTTTCATTTAACGTCCTAAGTATTATTCGGTGCTATTAGCTTGGCTAATAGGATTAACCTTGGCGGCCTTTCCCTGGTGGAATGATATCACTACCTTCAAAGGCCGACCGTTTTTGGAAACTTGGCGGGTTTTTCTACCGGTTTTGGTTTTGGGTGGATATCACAGCTTTCATAGGACTGTGACCGTACATAAGGTTACACCGTCTGTTTAAGATGCTTCAATCCCATTTTGCACACACCGACTAACAATTGCTGATTTCGTGCGCTTTGCTCACTCAATCAGCGCATTCCCTTCAGTTGTTTTGTTTATCCCTGCAACTTCCCCTTAAATTTTCAAGATTTCGTTCACATTTAGTCATGCAGAAACCCCCGAAGGTCATTGTTACTAAAACAGCAGCACGCGAAGCATTTTTTTTTGGGTTATTAACAAAAAACCCATTAGCTCGTGTATCCTCGTATTGTTGCGTAACCATCATCTAACGTTGATCCCTTTATTCTTACGCAATCCAATGTAACGGCGGACGCTACGTCGGCTTAGGTGCTTGTAACGCCCCCGGTTTCCTTGGTGTACGTGGAGTTTCAGCTTGAGGTTAATCGGTGTTAATGACGACTTTCTACGTTATTCAACACAGCATGGACACTGTCCCAGCATGGGGGATGAAGCGCCGATCCTAATTAAAGGGGCCTAACCTTAAACTGTCGGTATCGCTGCCACCAACGGTGGATTTAACTGTTTAACTAGCTAAAATCTAAAGATGGGCTACATATTTAATTTTACACTAAAATACAATTAATTAAGACAGCCGCAACTGATTAAAGTCTATCCGACAGTATGTTTCTACATGATCAACCGTCCACAGTTATGTTTCTAAGTTTTCCAAGTACAAAAAGATCAACCTCCCTTAGTTCCCTCGAGAACTGTTCTAAGTAATAAAAAGCCCGGCAATTTTACACTTAGGCATCAGTTTGTTTCAATTTGACTTCCACAAAGATCAAACCGTCATTTAGTTTAGATTAAAAATCCATTTAAAGTTAACTGGAAAAGTTAGTTTTTAGTAAGAGAACCACTCTGACGTTATGGGGAGAGGAAACTGTAAAGGCGGACGCTACGACGGCTCAGGTGCTTGTAGCGCCTCCGGTTTCCTGGTTTGACACGGAGATTCAGCTTAAGGTGTTGCGGTGATTATTGCGACTTTTACGGCATAAGCACAGCAAGGGCTACTGTCCCAGCATGGGGGATGGAGCGCAGGGTCCTAAATTAAAGGGGCCTAACCTTAATACTGCTGGTATTTCACTGCCACCAGCAATGGAAATTTAACCGTTTATCAAGAGCTAAACTAAAAATGGTTTACATATTTATTTACACTTAAACAGTTAATCGACTAGCAAACGAACTGAAGTTAAAAACTCCTGGTTTTTATTATAACATCAGAGAATATAAAAATCACACTTTACATTTAGTTTGCACGGAAGCTTTTGAAATAAAGTATTTAAAAGCACAAGGTGTGAATTTACAACATGTAATTCGTTTTCACAAGTTTTGACTAAAACGACGTTTGTGTTTCAGAATAAAACAACCACTTAATTTTTCGAATAGAAAAAGCAATACTGAACACTCCGCAAAGTCGTCCGCAAGATTGAACAGCCTCGGCTTGTGACAATCTATCAAACAGTATGTTTCAAACACGCATGAAAGATCAACCGTTTCACAGTTTTGTTTCTAAGTGATAAAACAGAGCCTTAAACCTCCCAAAGTTGCTGTTTCTAAGTCAACTCCTCAAATTATAAAAGCCTCGGCTACTTATAAAGTCCGTCTGGAGTGAATAACCAATGAATCCCACACAAAGCTCAAACCGTCAGTTATTTGAATTAATGTTTAAAACAAATAAGAAAGATTTTGGTTTTTAGTAAGAGAACCACTCTGACGTCATGGGGTGAGAAACCTAAGATGCCGCTACAGGCGTCACCACCATAATATTCCCTAGCTAGAGAGAGTTTATGTTAAGAATTTAAACTAGAATTTAGACTTGGGGGTCCTAAATTAAATTTTCAAAAGCTAACAATAAACATACGAACCACTGCCATTTTGCCCGGCATGGCATCCCACGGACATGGCGTCTCAACTCCGACTGGCGTGACCCTTCTCTAGCTTGAGATCTGTGAGCTGTGCTATGAATGCTTTGGGCTGGGGGGGTTTTATGCTGGAGAGAGGGAAAGCGCGGATGTCGAGGATAGCTGCGGGGGTCTGATTGGTGGAGGGCCTCGAGAACAATGGAAAGTGGGAGGAGAAGTCGGATGAACAAAGGAACTGGGTGCAGAGCCGTTTGAAGGAGTAGGGATGGAAAAGACAGGCCTGTTTTGAGTTTTACTCAATTGAACTTTCGGAAATAGGCCTTTATTTTGAATTATTGGCTATGGATTCCATATTTACATGATTGCAACGTGATTTGGCTCTTGTTAAAGCTTATTACTTGGCTTTGGGTAATGCAGAGAACATTACTATTAAATTTAACAAGCTTTAACGGTAAACTGCAGTGTTATACACCACAACTAGTTTTGGCTGGGGAGAGGGGGGGGGCAAAAAGGGGTTTTCGAGGTTTTTGCACAGTTTGACTTACGGAATTGTTTGGAACAGATCTTTTTAAGAATTCTTTTGGTTTTAATAGTAGTTCAAGCTATCAGTAGTGTTTGGTTGGGTTCCAGTCGGGCTGAGAGAACTAAAATAAACATATATACACTGTAACGGCGGACGCTACGACGGCTTAGGTGCTTGTAACGACGGCTTAGGTGGAGTTTCAGCTTAAGGTTTCGACGGTGTTTACGACGACATTTTTCGTTATACAACACAGCATGGGCACTGTCCCAGCATGGGGCTTGGAGCGCCGGTCGTAATTAAAGGGGCCTAACCTTAAACTGTCGGTATCGCTGCCACCAACGGTGGATTTAACTGTTTAACTAGCTAAAATCTAAAAATGGGCTACATATTTAATTTTACACTAAAATACAATTAATCAAGTCTAGCAAACGACTGAAGCTTAAAACTGCTGGTTTTATTTTTGCGACAGAGAATGAAAGTACACTTTACATTATAGTTTGCTTCTAAAAGCTTTTGAATACCAATTATTTAAATAGGCAACAAGTTTACATTTACAAAAAGTAGCAAGTTGGAATATACACTTTGGTAATTCACAAAATCAGACAAACACACTTGGTTTGAATAAAGTTTTAAATTTTCAGATTAGAAAAAGTAAATCATGAGTGCTCCCGGAGACACCCGCAAGACTTGACAGCCGCAACTGATTAAAGTCTATCTGACAGTATGTTTCAACATGATCAACCGTCCACAGTTATGTTTCTAAGTTTTCCAAGCACAAAAAGATCAACCTCCCTTAGTTCCCTCGGGAACTGTTCTAAGTAATAAAAAGCCCGGCAATTTTACACTTAGGCATCAGTTTGTTTCAATTTGCCTTCCACAAAGATCAAACCGTCATTTAGTTTAAATTAAAAATCCATTTAAAGTAAACTGGAAAATTTTGGTTTTTAGAAAGAGAACCACTCTGACGTTATGGGGAGAGGAAACCTAAGATGCCGCTACAGGCGTCTCCACCATAATATTCTCTAGCTAGAGAGTTAAGTTAAGTTTTAAACTAAAATTTAGAATATGGGGGTCCTAAACTGAACTTTCAAAAGCTAAACTATAACATACGAACCACTACCATCGTGCCCGGCATGGCATTCTCCGGACATGGCGTCTCCACTCCCGACTGGCGTGACCGGTCTCTAGCCTGAGATCTGTGAGCTGTGCTGACTGAGCTGTAGAGGGAGGGCAACTGGGGCTTTTTATGCTGGAGCAGCGGATTTTCTGGACCTTAGCGCGGACGCCGAGGAGAGCTGCGGGGGTCTGATTGGCTGAGGGCCTCGAGAACAATGGAAAGTGGGAGAAGTCGGTTGAACAAAGGGACTGGGTGCAGAGCCGTTTGAAGGAGTGGGAAAATGTAAAACGGAAAAAGATAGGCCTGTTTTGAGTTTCACTCAATTGAACTTTTGGAAATGGCCTTTACTTTGTATCATTGGCTACGGATTGAATATTTACATGATTGCAACGTGATTAGGCTCTTGTTAAAGCTTATTACTAGGCTTTGGGTAATGTCTAGAACATTACTATTAAATTAAACAAGCTTTAACGGTAAACTGTAGTGTTAAACACCACAACTAGTTTTGGCTGGGGAGGGGGGGCAAAATTGGGTAATTCGAAGTTTTTGCACAGTTTGACTTTCGGATTTGGTTTGAACAGATCTTTTTAAGAAATCTTTTAGTGTTTAATAGTAGATCAAGCTATTCGTAGGTATTGGTAGGTCTCAGTCAGGTCCAGAGGAGAACTGAAATAAACATATATACACTGAAAAATTCGTTTCCGGTAGAATGCCAGGTCGTAATGCGTTTATACGTTTGGACATGTGGTAGCGTTTCTGGGGGTAAAAGAATATAAATAAAGTATAAATGCGGTTAAGTAAACTAGCTTAATTGAATGCTATAACGCATTAAGTTACAGAGAACATTTAACCTTTAAAATTTTAAAGTTAAAATTCGATCGTTGTGGAAATTTTCCATATGGATTGCGGCCGACAAACACAATAAAAAATATCACACTTCAGAATGGTTGTCTGTACAAACCTCATACAATACACTAAGCTAATATGTTTGGGCTTTTTGCCCTAAAAGAAAAGAATAAAATGAAGATACAAAAATACAGAGTTTTTATAATGGCGGTCATGACGAAAGTGCGATGTAGTCGGTTTTGGTCAATCTTCAAATGTAGTTTCAATGGTCTTCCAGGAAGAAAGTCCGGATTTGGGCTTCCCCAAGAGTCTTGTATTTTGACAGGCTATTAAATGTCGAAGAGTTTGTGGAAATCGGACCATTATTGCGAAAACGGCCAAATATGCCTCGGCGAGGCATTTGGGTGCCTCGAGAAAAAAAATTTCATTTTTGAAAAACAGGCGTTTTTTCGGTGGCGCTCGTTTACACGCCCCCAAACGCAGGATTTTATTCGGGGTTCCTGAGAACTCAGAATAAAAGCTATAATAAAGGGGTTAGTGCACACAAGATATGCAATGAACACAAGACCGCCAAAAATAAGCAAAATTGACATGAAATAAAATACACTGTTTACATAAATGTTGACTTTGCCGTTTTGTATTTTTTGGGGGACCAACGTTTTTGTGGCTCAGAAAACTTTAAGTAAAATAAAAGTTACAATTTAAAATTACTGTTTTTGCAGCCATTAACTAAATACCGTCCGCGCTGCCTGGTGCAGGAATATCGTACAAGTATTTGAAAATGGGGCAAAAGGACATTTATCATGAAACACACTAGTTTTAAAGTGAAAGTACAAAGTTAGGGTTTTTGTAAAAGAATACTGTCAAATGAGGCGTCCCGGCACTTAATCGTTCGTACAAGTCCGGATTATGTCCAATTGCCGCGTCTTTTTTTTCTGTGTGACGGCCAAAGACACCTTGCCGTCCACCCTCAACCTAGGCTACGATAGCGGTTAGAAGAGAATATTCTGTGAACACGTGATAGAACACCGGCTCTATTTAACAGCAACTAATACCACTAGAATGGTTTTAGGTTACCAAACAACTTGTTTACATAGGCAATTTGACACTGAAGGATTTTGAGATAAGACCCATAACTTAAACATACTAATACAACACTGGGAGGTTTGAGGATAAAAACGCAACAACCTTGTAACGACAGTGCTACCTTTTTCGCACAGGGGTAGACAGACGGATTTTTATAAAGAAAACCATTTCGTGTAAAACTTAAAGAAGAGCCAACCGGGGACAGATTGCAGCTCCCGTAGAATATTCCTAATGAATATTTAATTGGTGTCGTTACAATCTTTGTCAATATTCTCCCACAGAGGGAGACGTTGATAGTGACAAAAAGAGTAAAGCATAGGCACTTAAAATTTAGGTGTGAAGGCCAAAACGGGAATTAACTGGGAGTTACTTTAAGATGAGCTCCCAACTGACTAAAATGACAAAATTAAAAATGCAGGTAAAAATAATTTTCAGTCAATTTGTACTGAAACAAAACGTTTAACAAATAAATGTTTAACGAAAATGCTGCCTTGATGCAGCAACAATCACTAGATGCTTTCCAGGTTTGTCCAGTAGATTCTGAAGTTTTAAGATTTAAAATTCAACAAATACACTATTTTAGGTTTGGTTGCTCCTAGATGGAGCCACGGTTGAAGCTACAAACTACACATTATTTAAAGAAAACATGCACGGGAAATTTACTTTGTTAGATTTCCGGTTTACTTGCAACAAGAAAAAAATTCTAATTTAGAGGAAAACTACTTTAGATTAGGTATTAAACCTCCGTTTTATTGGAAACACCAGTTCAGTGCTAGAGCCATAATAAATGCATTTATTTCCACCCTAGACTGACATAGAATTCACACTAAAACATCGGCCCTACTTTTTACACAAAAAAAAAGGGATTGGGAAAACTATGTTTAAGTTTATTACATGCTTAACACACTGACTTTAAATTAGATTAAAATTCAGGCAACTTTACTTTACCAAACTCTGGGAAAAAATCAAAGCTTATAGGGGGAACACTTTTACTACCAACCTTTAAATTATTTGTCTCCAACTTAAGATTGGGGGAAGTTAACTCACGTAACTTAAGCCATTCGTCAAAGCTAAACTCGCTAACTTTGGGTTTATCTGACATGACTAAACTTTTGTTTATTTTGCCGGTAGGAGGCAGGTTCAACGTATTTTCCGTTGATTGTTTACACCAACAAAGAAGGCGACAGTCCATCCTTTGGTCAAGGGAGGGGACTTGGGTCTCATTATCTCGTAATGGGTTGACCTCCGAAGTTTTTAGCAGACCCCTTTCGTCTGCGCTTGAGGACTTAACGACGATAGGCGGAAGCACTGTGGGGGTTTGGGGCTTGACCAATCCCGCGGGGCTGGTTTGATTACGGGGGCTTCCACGTTTCTTTGATTGACGTGGGCCGTTTCTGACGGGGTGCTTAGCCACCTCGGCTGGCACTGGAGAAAAATCACGGGGCGTGGCGATTACTGGTCTGCGCTGTTTGGTTAATGATTCTAATCCTGTCACGCCCAAAACGACATCGTAGAACGAATTGTTGACCGGTGTAATGCACGCTACTGTTTTTAACACTGTGCCATCATCTAACTTTAGGATTAGATTTACTTGATCTAAGGTGAACACTTGCTTAGACAAGGCAGTTTGACATTTAACCCTCCGCTTTAAGCGTGGCCAATTTCTGGCGAGCCTGGCGCTAACTAGCGAAACTGTGCTTCCGGAGTCGCATAAAATATTAATTTTATTTTTCCCTATGCTACCGGACAGAGTGCTAGCCTTAAGAATTTTACTGGCAGTTTTCCCAACTGGGAAACATGCGTTTACTTGCTGGGGTTTCGAGTTAAGCTCGGGGCATTTACTACGAAAA